>JANTCA010088230.1:12503-32739 GCA_024741275.1 Chironex yamaguchii | reverse complement strand
TATGTACACCAATCAAAGATGAGATACCTCTGAAATATGCACACCAATCAAATACGAGATACCAATGAAATATGCACCAATCAAAGATGAGATACTAATGAAATATGCACACCAATCAAAGATGAGATACCAATGAAATATGCACACCAATCAAATACGAGATACCAATGAAATATGCACACCAATCAGATACGAGATACCAATGAAATATGCACACCAATCAAATATGAGATACCAATGAAATATGCACCAATCAAATACGAGATACTACTGAAATATGAGATGAGATACCAATGAAATATGCACATAGAAATCAAGTTGAAACACTCACACTCGTTCGGAAAGTATGGCTCTAAAACATCTGTGAAATACTTACTGTTTGGATAGGTCCATCAACATGATACGTAAGACTGAATACATCCCATCCGTAATCACCAGGAGAAACCTACAAGATAAATACAAGAAAAATTAATTCACGACTAACACTATATATTGGGGGTAATTAACCTGACACGCACGTTCATTTAAGCGAGGCCAAGTTCATGATTTAATGAGTGATGTATACATTACCTAGAACAAGGCCGGTCCTTAATCGATAAGACGGCATACCGATGCCCGTTTTTAAAAGACTAAATGCATACAGATGTATCTCCGAGTGCCTAGGACACGGTAGAGCGTAGGTTTTACCTAATGTGCTGCTCCAAAATACCCAATCCGTTACAATCGCAGTGTAATAATCAGTTAATTAAATAGTTTAATACTATATCAGTACTTAATAACCATTCTAAGTATATTAGGTTTACGTACCCATAAGGCTTTTGTCAAAGTGGTGGTTGGAACTCGACTACGTAATGGAAAAGCACTACATCGTTTCCATTGATTGACTTCTTATTGGTACTGCTTTTAGCTCAAAATTTACATTGAAGGAAGTTTCCATTTAGTACAGTGACAATAACAAAGGAAGACAATAATGACCTAACCAACAAAGTCAACAAGATTAAGAAAGCAGCTAACACGAGCTACAAGATCAAATTTGACACCAATGATTCTGCTCATGTTTAACACTGGAAATTTTGACTACGCACCACTAAAGTCAAAACCTGATAGGTGGCTAGCGAAAATAACTCACTTGACAATGATCAAAATCTTTACTTACCTCAAGCAAATACGAGTCTAGACGTCTAATCATCTCAGGATCATCATACTGCGCATTTGATCCACGAATGGCCGTTTCCAGTACACTACTTAAATGATGCTGATACAAAGCATGAGCTGGTTTAGCAAGATGTGGCCTATAAATATACAAAGAACACATTCCATGACAACTTTGAACTATAAGAAAGAAAATTATCATCGAAAACAAACATAGAATTATGCCGCAGATACTCGGAGCAATTTTCATAGGGAACTGCAAGTATAAAACTTCCTTCCGTCGAAAGTTATGGACATCACTTGCCACATGACCTTTATCATCTTGGTCAAAATTCGGTATCCCCACGCCCCTCTCCTCAACCTCAAAACTTCCGTTTCTCAAAAACTGGTCAAAATCTTTTCTTCCCTCAAATTCCGTCTAACCCAAAAAGGGTGGAGTTCAGCACTGTTTTAAATAGGCGGCATTCTTAAACAGTCACAGGTTTCTCATTCCACATTCCATATATCAGAAAATGGGGAGACATAAGGACCAAACGCCGAACACAACCATAAACTTTGGCACAGAAGGGGCCCACAACACAGCGACAATATATGGAAGCATTAAACTGCTTTTTTTGACCGGACATGGCAGCTAGTATTAGAAGACGTCCAGATTCTATACGACTACTTCATAAACAAGGTTTAATCACGATGAACAATTTACCAAAACCACCAAAACCAGATCCATAACTGTTTGCCATACTCAGAGCGATCATAAAGAAAATAAATCAAGGACCCTTATATATGACAGACAATCTATCTCCTATTCCAGTCCTATACATGCCCTCTGCGAATGAAGGAAACTATATTTTCATTGTAATGACATTTTAAGGGTTAAGGGACTCTAGGGTTTCTGCAACAATCAGCAACGCCAAATAGCGTTGGGCAAGATGACAGATGGACCACAAAGATCACCCAGTGGTACCCAAGGCCCCACAAGGAATCGCGGACGCCAAAAGAAGACGATCTCGACGCATTCCAAAAACGATGGCATTGAGAGACCTGAGACAAAGCGAAGTGGCGGAAGATAGGCGAGGCTTATGTCCAAAGACGGACTTTCACAAGCTGCAGAAGAAGGGTTTCTGCAACTAGTAGTTGGAGTCAACCCGAAAACAAATTTAATCGGTCCCTTTGATAAACCTTACATAAGTCGTAAATCCCAATCAATTTCAGCCTGTCTCGATTTTGCTTCCTTTAATAATTCAAAGAGGAAAATTCGGTCGCCAGTTTTCCATCAACAGATCGAAGTATAGGGGTATTACAGAGACCTGTTTAAAGCTTTTTCATCACTTGTGGACTTTTCCAGGAACATACTTCATGGCGCATAGTCTGGGTTCCAATCCACCTGATACTTAAGTAAATAGACTGTGCAAAGGATATCCTTAGTTCTACTAACGTCTATTTGAAACTTATGCAGACTTATAATTCACGCAGTTAAAAGGTCTCAAACTTCAAACATTTGAAACATATGCAGACTTATAATTCACGCAGTTAAAAGGTCTCAAACTTCAAACATTTGAAACTTAAGCAGGTTAAAAGGTCTCAGACTTGAAACATTTGAAATTTATGCAGACTTATAATTCACGCAGTTAAAAGGTCTCAAACTTGAAACTTAAGCAGACTTATAATTCATGCAGTCAAAAGGTCTCAAACTTGAAACATATGAACCATGGTATCTAAAAGCCAGACGTCAGTACACCGTTTTTGAATGCTTTACTTTGTTAGTATGCGACGTTAAATTACGCGGATAACTATGGATAATAATTATGTGCAATCTAGAACCTAGTTACTGTTTGGATCGACGAAAAAATCGCACAGTTGATATTTACTTCCATACATGTGGACTGGAGCCAAGGCTGCTTGAATAAGAGTTCGAAAACCTTTTTCATCAATTACGTTCTCTCCCGTTAAAGATCGTTGACAATACACTGGGATCATATCCTGTGTACTCATCCTGCTTTAGTTACTTTGTAACCCAATATGACCAATTTTATCTTGAAACATGATCAATAACACTTTACTAGTAGAACGGTCAGATGCCATTACTTCCCCGAGCGTGGAAAGACAATTACTCCTATATATGGATTCGGACCACTTCACTATAGTGATGATCTACAACCTCTTTCTTATACTATTTTACATTGTCGATATGCTTTAAAATAAGAATCGATTTAATGTACCGCTTACCCTATGCTTACTGTATGCAACGTGAAGGGCCTCATCACGATCGCATAAGGGGGGGGGGGGTAGATGCATGAGGGATGGCTAGCAAAACAAGAATCTAAACAAATATCCAGATTTCAATCTAAGAACCACTGTTTCTAATCTTTTGACGAACTTACTTGAGCAAGTCCATTAAATGCCTGATAAAATCTCCCTGACCAAGAAGTAAATACCTCCGCATAGCCTAAAGTAAACATTAAGTAAACAACTGTTACATACCATGTCATAAAAGTATAATACCACACAAGAAGATTGATAAATTATCTTGACATACCCCCAAAAAACCATTTAATAAGACAAACCTTTAACTTAGATGATAACCATGATACTGTCCCTATTTAGAGGTTCCAGTGGTTCCAATTTATCCGGAACCGTCCTGGAATGGCCTGAAATTCACTTATCCCGACATCTCCAATTGCCTAAGATATGTAGGTAGGTAGGATTTTGATCGAAGTAGAATTGCTACATACTTTCATACTGTACATACCTATATCGTTAGCTCTAGTGATTGCCATTTTGTCGGCAGTAGGCCGATGATCATGCAGTCTTTACCATGCTTCCCATCAATATGAAAAGACCATCAACTCCCAAACGCATTTTCCTAGCTACGTATTATTTAGTACACCAACAAATTCACCTATTTTCTTTTCAACGCTAAACAAGATACGCGACCTGGACACAGCTCAGCAGTAACTGTAGCGCAATGTGTGAGCAATCCAAAACAAACTGTATGTAACGACTTTGTAGACCGTAGTCGGTGCCCTTCCTGAGGGCCTTACTACTGTCAAGAAATGGCTGTCCTTTTGCGCCAAGGGAGAAGATAAATATTTGCTACTGAACTGTACCACATTTTATGCCTCCTAAATTCCAGCAAGCAACGTATTTGTTGAGTGAGTGTTCGGCCATAAGAGTCGACTGCGGACTGACACCAAAATCAGACTAAAAGTGGAATCGATGAAAAGTGAACGCAAGTTCTACTGAACTTTCATTACACTTGCTCACACTTCGAACCATTCAATCCAAAAAGGTGGACCTCCTTCCGCTGTTTCGCTACTCCGAGAAAATAACAAAATAAAAATAAATGGATAACAATTTTTGACACTGGTTACTTTGATTTCGTGTCTGCTTATTCTTTTATTTTTTCACTGCATTTTGCGCATGCCTCGGTAGCTCACTTTTATCTGTTGTTTGATTGACTGAATAGTATTAAACTTGAGTTCAAAATAGTGTTCTCCCTGGAGCGTTTTTGCGTGGGGCCCGCTACGCTGCTCTCATGTACTGCTACGCTTCCACCCCTACCGCTATGTCCTACAAACACACCGCTACGCAAACAGAACCAAGTTTTGAATGGCATCGTCGAGAGCTTCATGGCAAACATCAAACAACCAGCGAATGCGCTTTACAAAAAGCCACATCAGACTGGACACTCATGCCACTTCAAAACACAGCGCACTTCTCGTCAGGATGCCGCTACGCACAAATTTGTTACCAGGGAGAACACTGAAAGTATTGCTAAAATCAGTTTACACATTTCTAGGAAGTGACCAGGACTGACCCAGAAATTCGGCTCAGGCTCCCCGGATATCAGCCATTGGGAACTGGCAACCTTATTCCTTGCACTCTGTTTAACCATACTAAAGTCGATCTGAGATGTGTCTCTTATGGACAGTACAACTAACTAGCTTCGTCAAGGCAAAATTTAGCCATCCCTTTTTACTTTACCGACAAACAAAATACTCCATCACTAGAGAAAGCTTGACTCCGCTACAGTTCCGTGCCAGAAATAAAAAAAATTGAGAGATATTGGCTAATAAGTCGACCATTCACAGTAAATATGTTCCAAATACTAAATACTACTACACTTCAACGTTTCAAGTAAATCAGTGATAGACATCGTCTTACGGAATCGGGTTAAATTAACCGCTTCTTGTCTTTCCCCATCTGCAGTGACTTCAAAGGGAAGGTAACTGTGGAATGAAAACTGTACATCCAGAAAACCAGACACTCATAAGTACTAAGGAAAAGAGACGTAGCAAAGGTGGACGTATGAAGCAAAGTAAAATAATAACGATCGACTCTCTAAGCTTCCAACACCTTCCCCGATGAGGTGAGAATCTTAATCAACGCGGTTGATATACCCCTGTTCATTAAACAACGACCTTCAGAAGAAGTTAAATAGAAAGACAGCTTTCGTGTCACCCAGCATGTATTTACAGCTACAAAAAGGACACAAACTATTAACACGGTAATATTATGTGTTACTTATTCTCCTACCTGTAAGTGATCTAGAAATCTGTACTTTTTAAAGAAAACCTCGAGCAGGTATGTACTTGTGCTTTTATACACCAAACCAATAATCTCTTGCAAGGCTGCTGTGCTGAATTCCTCGCTTTTCAAGTCTTCGCCATTAACATCTACATAACCGACAAAAAACTATGCTACAGTTTGGAACTATACGTATCTCGAGGTCGGTCATGTAAAATCTGACAGGTGACCTAAGGGCTACCTGGCAAATGTCAATACAAAACATACACAAGGCCATACTTGGCATACGCAAAGACACACCATGGACAGACAACGGGGAGAGAACTATGTTTCAAGAGAAATCCTGCTAGGCAACACTAAAATAGTTTACATAAAAGATACTGAATCCTTTTCAGACAGAGGCGATTCCTGTGAACTATAGATCTCAAAATGCCACAGCCATGTAGGCAGTAACTATCAAAATGTGTTTGCAATGCAACAGGACTGAATCTTGGTGATTCTCAAGGACGTCTAACAATTTATAGCAAACGTCATATTAAGGTGGACTCTAATTTTCTAAATCTGACCTAAATCTGCCGAGGATCGATCGGGAAGTCTAAATAGGACTGCAATTCAGTGTTCTATTTGAAAATGAAGGAAATTGAATTACCGCAGCAGGCGGCCTTGGCTAAAAAGTATTTGCTACCTCGATCAAGTACAGCCCCCAGTGAGTGAGGATTTAAAGTACCATCAGAAATGATTGGTGGAAATTTTACTCGTCTATTACCCAAAAATACGGATAAATTATTCTTCGTGAAACATAATTTGCGGGCGCTTGGGTATCATACCTTGCGATTGACCATTGACGGGGATGGGGATAAATCAAATGTTGCTTCTGACCATAATGAGTCGTGATCAGATGACGACGATGTCGTGATGCAAGACTAGTTAGTAACTCGAGGACTGACTGATAAGGATACTTGCTTCTTTATTTTTCGTTAGCTTGTGTGTAAACTAACATGTTTTGCCCGATGCCAGCTTTCCCTGTACGACTCAAATATAATTTAAAATGACAATATCAGGGTCGACTACATAGGGTTGGTGTCCATCTTGGAACTCGTGCTTATACATTGCTCACAATGACCCCGACCGTGTAAGTGTTCATCCCAACCCCAACTACGATCCCGAAAAATTGGCTACCCGACTGAACGCTACTGAGGTGATAACCCCACAACGTTCCCCGAACTTAATCTACATGGGGCTCGCAAAAAACCACCACGAACTGCAATAACTAACGCTGCATTTTGTCAAACCCAACGATTACGGAGCTAATTCAGTATACATTATTCAATGTTCTGCAGACACGTTCATAACACCTTATTCAAGTGACACAGCTAAGTAAATATGATTTACCATACTTCAAAAACGTAAATTGTCAAACGGTATACCTTTACTGCCTTCTGGGATTAAATCACGCACGCCCTGTATACCTCCAATTGGTGATCTATCCTCGCAAACAACACGAACGAAGTTTATTGACTTCCCAATATTTAAAACCTAATCAAGGATTTAGGTAAGAAAGTAATTGTAGTCATCACAACCGACATCGACAAATGGGCTTTATTTCCACACTTACAGACAAGAAATGAAGCACGTACACAAGGTAAATGATCACCCTAACTTCTTGTTGTTTACATGAACTTAGCTGTACGAAACAACTGCATCAGAGTATTATGACTTAAACATTTACAACATAATTATATTTACAAACACTTTCTTAATAGTGAGTGCACTAAGCATCCGACAGCTTTGGCAGCTATCGCTCAATTAAGACCTTGTACATCAAAAACCCATTTTCTCTTGAACAGCAGGTTACGTTACATCCTTTGATGGATTCGGTTGCTTGTTCTCAACGATCACATCCATTGCAATTACAAAAATTCGAAAGGCTCTTGGTTTATCTTAAAATGAAGTGGCTTTTTCCCCTTACATATAAAATATCGAAATATAGCAGGTAAAATAAAGCAAAGAAACATACAATAGCTGTCATAAGGAAGAGCCTTGCAGCATTCCATTACCTTATTTGCAAGTTCCAATGGTATAAAAGATGGAATCATAGAACGTCTTAAGCTGTATTTATCATGCCATAATCTCTCGTTCTTCACAGATGGGTCAGCAGCGATAAAGAACTACAACAAAAATTGTATCATCGACCTTATCATCAAAAAGAAATTCACATACACTTTCGTATGCTTTCTTTGAAAAATAAAATGTACAATAAAATACCAGTTATCATCTACACGAAATGCAATATGCAAACAAACAATAAGCGGTGGCGATCAAAATGTGTTGAACTCTTACCTCGTGAAAGGTATCATGCAGTTCTCCCTCATAAATCCATCGATCGAGTATTGATTTCATAGGGCGTGACACCTATAGAAAAAAAGAATAAACTTATTCAAGGAAAAAATGTCAAATTTCGCAAACTCAAAAACTACGTATGCGCTTCTAAGGCGAAGTGATTGGTCGACAATATACGTTGTCAACATGGAATAGCCACTTTCGTAGCACCTTTTCACGACTTTACATAATAGTAAAAGGCTTTCTCTACCGTTAAGTTCCCAACCAGGCATTCATATCGCCTGTCACTTACTGCTGCAGTTCACACGCTACAAGTTGGTATCATTTTGGTGACAAATAGGACTTATCAAATATTTATCAAAGACGTAAAAAACACCATGTCCCTTCGGTCCTTGCATAATAATAACTACGCCAGAAATACCCTGAGTTTTAGGGAATGAACCTACGGGAATATTTATTATCAACATCCACAAAAGAAATCGTTCCCTTCCATAACATCATTATCGCACTTTTCTCAAACGACTAATATCCTAACAAAAGTCATGGAGCAATACATCAATGTCGTAAGAAACAAACTAGTTCTCAATAAGTGGCAACATGTCTGTCAAATTAATAAGAAAAGAATAAACAAAAATGGGTAATTACGGTATAAAGAATGTGCTTCACCAAATGCTTAACCAATGGATCTCCTATCTGGGTATAGGAAAAAATTTCAGACAGCAAAGCTCCCCCTTTTTTCCCTACAAAATGAAAATAAAAATGCAAAGGTACTTTAACGTAATAAGCGAATAGAGAAACCGATCATATAGACAGCACATGCCTGACATAGACTTAAGGGAAAAATGAGGGAAAAAAACTTAAAACTGAGTGACATCTGAAAATAGGACATTCTGCTGCCATCAGAATGCTGTATTACTGAGTTATCGATTCATCGGTATATGTGGTAAGCAGAGTAGTAAGACACTAGCAGGGTTAAATATAAGAGCCGAAGTTCGCCGGCCTCTCTGTCAGGTTTCGCCGGCTACTTCATTGCTGGAAGAGACAGGACATTTCAAGGAAATGATGTTTATCAGGTCTAAGATTTGCAGAGTCTATCTTTTCTGAAAACATATAAAAGACTTCTGACTTAATGGTAGGTCTGAAGTGTTATGTTTCATGGCCCAGAATGCCAGGAATGCGTTTTCTGGCATCCAATTTTCAAAACTTTTCCGGACCCACAACTATCTACTTTGTCTCCGGCTACTTAAAACCTCAAATGAAAAGCCTGCACTAGTGTTCCTGTGTAACAAGTAGCGAGTTCCAATCTGAACTACGATTACTAGATCACATTAACGGTCTCCTATAAATACCCCACGGAGATGATCCGGGGACACACAACTACTCTGTCTCACCTCCACTGTCCAAAGTACTTCCCAGATATCAGAATGACGATTATTTGGCTGATCCGAATTGATCAGTTTTATAAGCTTTATAGTAGAGGATTCCCGTAGATAGAGTGGCGAAAGTAGCTGCCGCTAGCAGCGATGACCCTTCGCATAATATTGGGGGGGGGGGGGGCGCAAAACATTACTTTTTTACCAAAGCTGAACTGTATTAATAACGGGAAACAACTACCATTAACGGGGCAGTAACATCCAGGAATATCCGTTGTCAAAAGACATTTAAAGAGTGAGACAACGATCCAATCATTGAACGCATACTAAAATGTACACTCACCTTTACAAGTATCAACCAATGCTGCAAGGGCTTTCATTCTGATAAGAGGATCAAATGTCCAAATGACTAATCGTCGTAACGTCAATCCAGTACCGTCACTCCCAAGGCCTTGATCATGCTGATTTTGTTGAGCCTCCAAGACGGCCATTAGTCTATGCATTAGAGATAAATCCAGACATATACTGATACGCGGTGTAGGAATGACTTCTTTCAGTTGCTACTAACATGTGATATTTACGAATACTGCTCTACTCAGCATAATTACATCGATTTGGACACAACGGACAACAAATAGTTTCCATCTCAACTTCTACTGCGCATGGGTAATGGCTAACAACGAGATGCTACTTTACATAAATTGAAAACATACATACGGTAAATCTTTGAATTGCCTCCCCCTCGAAAAGCCCTCCCCCCTGCTAATATGTTGATTTTTGCCATCTCAAGTTCCTATTGGCGTTTTATCAAGTTACCACAAAAAATCATTTGGAAATGATAATGCTCATAAAAGGAGTTACTGAATAAAACATCTGGTCTTTTCCCAATGCCTTCGTTACGTACAGCGAGTTGAGAAAGTTTTTCTAGCAGTTTTGTCACCTGGGCATTCTTCTCATTCTCTGTGTATGCAATATAATTTACGGGAACACCTAAACTAATTTCTCGTTTTCTCTTCCCAGTAAAAACAGCAACCATGGTGTTTGTATTTGTAGCATCTAGAAAATAGTCTATCAGTTGAGAAACCTATTTTTTATATTTATATTTATATTTATATCTACGCAATGCAGATAACCCCATGATATATAAAAAATAGGTTTAAAAATAGGTTTTTTCAACTGGAATATGACCGACCAATTGCTTGCTTTTATCATGGAATGCTGACTGAAAAACGTCAATAGCATTACAGTCATATTACATGGTCTCTTCCTGATCGTCCTTGTGGCACACCAGTTCTTCTCCTACTTTGGGGCACCACGTTTCCTTACATATATAATGTTCTCGTATTGGAGCCGTAAATTCCAGTTTGCAATTCATCTCAATATCACTTCTTATCCTCAATATCACTTCTCATTCTCAATATCACTTCTTTTCTCAATATCACTTCTTATTCTCAATATCACTTCTTATTCTCAATTTCCCTTCTTATTCTCAATTTCACTTCTTATTCTCAATATAACTTCTTATTCTCAATATCACTTCTTATTCTCAATATCACTTCTTATTCTCAAAATCGTTAAGAAACCGAAACACAGGCCAGCTGATGGGAGGAATAAGAGATTTGTTAAGCCAGCTTTCTAGTTATGAGCAGTTGTTTCCATATCAACAACGTGCCAGTAAAATAATCCTGATATACACACGTTAGGCTTGTAGGCACTTTTTCCTCACAAATAATGTAATATATTTGACTACCTGTAATATTCAGTTAGCTCCTTCTGCACGGCACCACAAAAACTTTGTCCAACTAAACCAAGAGCTTTGTCTCCAACACGCGCATCCAAAAATTTGCGAACTCTACGAAAAAGCCATCCTAATTCAGCAAGCTTGTGTACAAGATCTCTGACAGGTATTTGAACACCAAGATCAGGATTAATACGGTAGCCATCAGCTGCATTGTCAAATTTTATGATTTTGCCTTCGATTCCTACATGCAATGAAAGAAAGTAGATGCAGTTATATACACGAATATTTATACCATAATATCGCTATTAAGTATGCAAGATTGTGAACAAGCCACAAGACTGAAAAAATTCGCATTGAAGTGAAAGAAAAGCGAGAGAACTCAGAAAAGAGCCACAGAAGAAAGTTTACTGACAGACGGTTAGAAGAGGAAAAAACAGAACGAAAGCAACAAAATCATGACATATTTCAAATTTTTGGTGCTGCGGAAACAAAAAACTGAGCCAGACAGGTCAATATTGTATAGTTGTCCATAATATGTGTAAGTTGGAAAGTATGCTTGAGATTCCCCTGGCGCATTCCGCTCCCGTTCTCTCCACCTCGGCATAACCAACCGTCAAACTTGCCCCAGTCCTTTTTATAGACAGATCCGTCGCGGCGATGGTCAAGCGGACATTCGATTCTGTGTTGTGATTAAGTTAGCAACTCACAACGTTGAGTTTATCACCTTGAAAATTTGCGACAATGCGCTAAAAACAGTATGTTTTTAGCACATTATCGCAAATTTTCAAGGCGATTTTCAAGTTTTGCATCACAAAAAGATCGGTAAAACGTCGCGTTTGCTACTTATTAGTATAATGATAACTGCAAATAGTTCTAAGTCTTTATGTTAAACCAGTATATATATACCCAAATCAAGTGCATCTTTCTCTGGTGTAGACCCTGATACCCGCCAAAGACACAGTAGTGTACTACGATATATAGGTAGTAGTATGGGCATGAGAGTGCCTCATGCGGCTTTGTGCAAACAGTGATTGCGTAAACTGTGTCACGCCTTTGGAAAAACGTTGGCGGTTCAGCATACATAGGTGTGGTCTGGGGATCAGAGTGAGATGTGGGTAACACTCCAAGAGGAAACAGCTTTTGCCAAACTTGCTCAAAGATACTAAAATAAATAGCAAGGTAATGGGGAACTCGTCTTCAGAAACGACGAAAATCACTCGAAGACAACCATAATCACGTAAAGACGTCGTAAGGCGCATCTCCACTAAACGATTTTTGTGACGACCATCATAACATTTTGCGACGACTTTTATCACAAACCTTTCAGGCTGTGTGTTTGTTGTTTCTAAAATCTGATCGGCTTATAATTAGACGATCGCCAAGCGTACGACGAAAAGATTTAAAACGTCTATTGGCCATGTGAATTTTCTCGTATTTCAAATACTCTTTGGGAAAAGTTTTCGGTCATACCTTGAAATACAAATAAAACATCTCGAATCAAATCTTGCTCGGTAATTTGGAACTTGGTGTTATCGGATGATTGTGACAGCTGTCGCGTGTTATTAGTTGACGGACTGCCAAATGGTACCACTGGTTGAATGGAAGTTTCCTCTCCTTGAAGGTTGCGAGTTATTGCAAGCGATCTGGCAACCATCGACGCCAAATCGGATGGATCCGCATTGTACCTACAATGGAATTCAGACAAAGATTGTTGTATGTTCTTTGTTGTACGTGATAGAAATATAAACGATGGCTCTCAAGCCATTCCCGAATGAATCGGCCCTCTATGCACTGAATGGGATGCAAAAATTATGCAAGCGTCATTATAGAAAGTGCCCAAATTCTTCCTGCACATATTTGGTTTACTTTTATACAGATGTGACAAGATTGCTTGTATCAAAGGTGTGGTCCCTTCCTAAGTCAAACTGTAGTCATGCCTACTACATTTAGTGGGATTTCCAAGGAAATTAAAAGATTTTTGCTTTCGGTTTTGGTCGAACTTAAATACTTTTCCTGCCCTTCAAATTTGACTTACAGATGGTATAAATTACGACAAATAATGCAAGGGAAAAATCGACCTGTAAGATGGATCTATAATTCTACATACATAAACACAGCACTAGTCGTTTTAATATTTGCAAAATTCAAAGGTGCATAAATATTCCGACAGCCCATTCCTAACTCTTTCCTCCTAGTTCTGATCTCAATGGTACATATTACTTCATAGAAATAGCCCTCTATCTTCTAATGCCGAGTACAGAAGTAAGGAGATGAAGTTTGGTTAAGCATTTGTGCCTTATTGGTAAACTGTCACAGAAATTAGTATATCAAGTTATAGGTTGGTTGACTCGCACCTAGAGGACATCTGGTCACCAGGAAAACTTCGACCTTGACTAGGATCTCGTCCATGGCTAGCCCTCACAAGGGCGGCGGCTGAAGCAGGCGTTCTGTCGTAGCTAGCTGAAGAGTTACTCCGATGGCTCCCAATGCCACTGCTGACACCCGATTCATGCAGTGTTGATACTGATACACTTAGTGCTCCACTTCTATATCGATGACCAGGATGAGGTGTTGACGAAAATGCAGGCAGTGCTCCCCCAAAGAGAGAACTCTAAAAAAGGTGTCAAACAGATGAAGAGATACTTTACCTCAGAACAAAAAGAGCAATCTGGTACATGTTTTGTACTCAAACAAAGAAAACCTATATTTGCACGATACAGGTTTCTACTATTGTTGCAAACTGAACTACGCACACAAAAAAACCGTAAAGAGACCCAACACCTTCCTCCCTATATAACTGCACTTTATCTTTTGGTACGTTCATCTTTAGAGAGTTGTTGACTCTTCGCACACTTTTGGGATATCACCTTCAAAATTTGCGACATTGCGCTAAAAACATACTTAAAAAGCTTTTATCGTCTGACACTCTTCAGAGTATGAATCGTCAGAAAGGAAAGTATATGTATATGGCAACCTACTCATACCAAACATGTAGCAAAACTAGCCATTCATAAATAAGAGAGGAAACAAAGAAAGAGAAAATGAAGAAACAAAACATTATTGGAGGAGTCCAAGTGAAAAAACGAACTCTTTCTTCGTACAGAGTACTGGCTTTCAAGTTTTAATGTAGACAGATTCCGATACACTTAGATGAAAGGACGATCAAGCAGTGCCAATTATCCGAAAATTCTCGTCCTTATACATTTTGGCGTATTTTCTAAACTAACAATCTAAAGCATAAGCACTATAGTACTTCCATGTACGAGTAACTATAGATAGGCAAATCACTTAAACAAACCCTGCCGTCCTGAGACAGACTCTTTTATGGATAGATCTCGTTTATATCAGTAACTGATAAAATTCAGCACATCAGATGAGTTACATCAGACACGAAAAAATTTTGCCAGTTGCTTATTTCGTCACAAGACAATGAATGCATAATCATATGCCATGGTACACGCTTGGGAAAATTTCCTCACACCTTTCAAAGTTTAAGACTGAAATTACAATAAGTAAGCAGCACTAACCTGATCAACTCCTTTGTTCTTATCTTCTTGGCTAAGCGTGAACAAGATATATAGAATACCCCATCTGTTAACCAACACATCCTGTTTTCAGATATCAAATATACAAAGATGAACCACAAAGTATGTACATAATTACGCACAGAAATACATATATATACACATTCATACACTAAAAACATTACAAGTTCTCAGTATCATGAGTGGAAACCCTGAGGTCTGTAAGAAGGAAATTTATTCTCCTTCATCATAATGTGTGTTTCTCCTTTTGCCGTCTCAATGTCAGACATCTTTATATCATCTCAGCAAACACACGAATGTATTCGTATATATTACTCAAGAGTGATAGAGTGCTCAATACGTGAACATACAGAGTGCGATATACACCAAGTCGACGAAAATCAACCATTTTCATATCCACAAGCCTGCTTCGTGAGTAAATTCAGGATAACCTCGTCATAAATATAAAATTTTTAGAAAGATAAACAGAGAAAGACACATGAAACACTACCATCCAGTACTTATCAACAGAGTTATGCTATACAGTCAGGTAGTTAGATAGAGAGGAGTCTACTCAGATGACAACAACTCTGAAAATAGTCTAGCAGATCGAGTAAGAAAGTATCAGAACACTTGGACAGAGGCAGAAGATAAGATAAAACGGTCTAACTTCAAGTTAGCGAAATAGGAAGGATGAACATAGACTCAGTTTTCCATTAGTTACTTGGTATCATCCAACTCTCAACAGCACCAGAGACAACCTTCATACACTCTAAAACATAATACGTAATTCTAACAGAACCACTAGTTCCACTAAGTCAAGACAGAAACCTAAGACAATATTTAGTTAGAACCAGAAAGAAGAGTTTTTGGTGTGGTAAGAGTAGACGCTAAATAGGTCAGTTTGTAAGAGAAAGCTTTCAGTGTAATGAATCAGCCGCGCAATACAGAATTAATCATAGGCTTACTGTAATACATCGGAGTTAGTTTTTATGCAGTTTGTCCAAATAGATACATAGGTAGCAGTAACACGAAATCAAATAGAGACCTACGAACATCATTTAGGGAAAAAAATAAAAGAATAGCAAAGCGTTGTAGTTAAATACTTGCCTCTCTGCTGTTAACTCTCCTAGATCTAAGGTATCCAACTAAAACTGCCAGAACAATCGCCACATGTACTATCTCCACAATACTTATCATGAATCATAATGTTGTCCAAATAGCCTCTATGATCGTCGGCTAAAAAGGTTTTAGACTGCCTGCCTACCTAATGCTATGCTTCTGAATCTGATCCTAAACGTCATGCACACTGTTAAATAGTACTGTGTTCTTGTTTCCTTTATTACATTGTTATTACTCCAATAATTTACGTCAGCTTAAGAAAGGATGAAATGTGTAGGAGCAATATTCTTATATATATACTTATAAATCAACGAAAATAATATCGAAACATGAAAACCAAGGACCATATCTTTGTGTAGTGATGGCACATCAGTCATACACTGATGGTTGCATACCGAAATGGATACGTTGTCCGTAATAGTTTGGGATCGCTTTCCAAAGTGTACCAGTTTGGATCCATTCAAATTGTCACTAACACCCCGGTTCCACGAGCATCCGTAACAAAACGAGCACAGACAGGCTTTCTGTTCATAACGGAACTGATGGATCCGTACAGATACGGTCCACTATCTGTACTAGTTTGGGATAGCTTTCCATTACAAATGAGGTCCAGTGTAAACGGGCAGGAACGGATCCACATGGTTACTGATCCGTCACTGGTCAATCAATTTTTTCGTCTCCAAACTGATTTAAAAAAACATAACCCAGCGTTCCCAATGCGACAAAAGAATCAATTCAGTGGAACTGTTCTAGTACAGTGTAAACGCTAACGACAATCGTTATGGATCCAAAATGGATCCGTACCAGTGTAAAAGGGGCCTGAGTGTTGGCTCAGTTTAAGGATTCCAAGTTCAGGTTTCCTCGGCTCGCTGTCGGTGCAGCTATTCTGGTAATGTTCCACTCTCGAGCAATATATATCAAATGCATTAATTTGTCTGCCGAGATAACATATAAATATCTGGCACTGACCAAGGTCGAAAATCGAAACACAAATAGAAACTGAATTAATGAATTTCCCTTTGCCCACCGCCGGGTTTCAGCTCATAATAACAAGGACTTTAGACGTCCTTCACCAAAACTTTGTATCCTGATGGCACATCAGTTTGAGTGTTGACTTTTGAGTTTCAGGATTGTAAGTTTGAGCCATGTCCGCTCCCCCACAGTGCCGCTATTACGGTAATGCTCCACTCATGAGCAATATACATAAAATGCATTAATGTGTCTGATGAAATAAACATATATAAGTATAGATATAGATAAAAGTATGTAAACTTAAATGACTCCAATACTGGTGAAAACAGTGTCCAATACACTAACTGTGGAGCATAATAAAATATAAAGCAGAAGTAAAAAGATTACTGCTGCTGCAAGCTTCATACTAAAGCAATGAATTTTTAAAAAAGTGTTTATTTTTGAGATCTTTATAAATATAGTTATAGTTTTTAAGTTTTTAACGAAGTGGCAAGCATATCCATGTCATTGAGCAGCTTTGTCATACTGAGTATCTTTATGCCAACAATCACAGTTACAAATGTGAAATAGTCACCAAGGTTGCCCACCTGGCCTTGTAGTCTGCGATGCAAATCAGAGAATGTAACAGCATCTCGTTCTCTTCCCTTTCGAACCACTGGAAAGCAAGCGTGAGAGTACAATTTTGTAATATCAACTGATATACTTGACTTTATCTCAGTAGATAACTGAAAATGTTTTACAAAGTCACGAGTGCCACATTCACTCTACTGCTGTATCTTAGAAGAAATTTCCACACATTGGAAGGCAGTATGGTCTTGTATAGAGAACATACGTCAATTAATGTAATGGAGTATTTGAACCTCAAAGTATGGTATTATAACTATGAACTTGGCTCCTTCTATTGAAAAATGTCATACCTACTCAAAGGACTATTAGTCATTCAGCCCTCACTACCCACTCTCAACCTGTCAGGTTTTGATTAAGAGACAGCAACAGAAAGCTGCCGTAGTCATTTTACATTAATGCACTTTTGTATCGAAACAGTAGCTAATTAAACTCGAATTGCCAACTTTGGGCATGAAGATCACAAGCCATGCCCAAGGAAAGAGATCCTGATTATAAACTGATTTAATGCTTTTTTATGTAGGTGACACAAAGCTAATTATTGAATTGATTAAATAATTACATCTTGGGCTATGTAGCAACTTAACTATGTTAATAATAAAAACCTTACCCTCCATTGTACACATCTTACTTAAGAATTGTCAAATGACATGTATTTATACCACCAATCAACGACTTGAAGATCACAAGATCAGTTCAACATGGTTGTATAAAGGTTGTTTCACATAAAGTGCACTAAATGTGACTTACCAGATGGATGGAAAATAAAGCATTCATTGACAAACACTTGTACCAAACAAGCTTTAGAAATTCAATTTGGTTGGCAGAGACATAAAATAATATTCGGAAACAGAAATTCTGTTGCCCAACACAGCTCTGCAGATGATTCACAACAATGTGTATGTTTGCTAGCATTTAACATATACAAAGTTGTAAATTTACAAACCTGTTGACCAATCCATATCTTTTCACCTTCAACACCTTGGTCTACTTATTGACACTGACACAGATCACAATGACTGGATAATTGCCAGGAAAAGACCAATCTAAAGAAGCTTCACTACTTACTTCCTTCAGACTGTTATTTCCCTTAAAATAAAAATGACTGGATACTTACATTGCTTTTTCACTTTTTCTGCAAGTTTGAACTCATCTTCTGTTACAGATGGTGCAAAGCGGCTGCAATAAAGAATTAAAAACAATATGCATCAATTATGAAGAAGAAATAAAGAGCAAATAAAAATTTACAGTTAATAACTGAGTTATGTTTCTAATTTTAATCAACATGCTAACAGCATGTATTGTTACCCATGTGATTAAGTATTGTAAAGGGCCATCCATAAAGTACATACACAGTTAGAGTTAGGGGGTCAGACCAAAAGCGTATAGGTGCATACAGGGGGAAGGGGTTTTGATAAGTGCTTACATATACTTTGACTGTTTTTAATTCAACTTTCTAGGTATCCTGAAGTTTCGAAGGTTTGAAGTAAAACTGTGCCATTTGACATGTACTACCCATCAATGAAAGTTAAATTGGAGAACAGAATTTGTAAAAAGTGCAATCAATTTTGGTCAAGCAAGGCAGCAACAAAACGCCACAAAAAAGCACATAAAGTACAGGAGAATGAGCAGAATCCAGAAGGTGATGATGATGAAAACAAGGAGAATGAAGTCAAGGAGAGAGAAGAAGAGAATGTCAATGACAGAAGTATGAAACCAGAAAATCAAATGCCTGTACTTGAGAAAATTTTTGACTTGATTAAGTCACCATTCATAGAAGTATAACAATATATTTCATGCCTTTCTATTGAAACTTGTACATTCAGAGTTTCACAAGATTGTACAATGTTTATGAAATGTGTTTGATTTCTATAGTTCTCTCAATTTAAACACACTTATTACGCTTATTAACTCTTATTTACCCAGTTCAAAGAACAAAATGTTGAAAAGCAAATTTCTTAATATCGTGGTGGGGGGGTGGCACATTTCAATAGTCAATTGCATATGTATGCAAGGAGGGGCTGGACCAAAAGCGAAAAGGTGCATACAGGGGGAAAGGGCAAAAATTGGGTGATTTAATGCATACATACTTTATGGATGGCCCCTAAAGTCAGTTAACACAATTAAAATACTTACAATTCAGATTGATAAGTGCATAAAAATAAGAGCTCTTTGATCTGCAGTAGTGGTGGCCAGCTAATACCAGCAGTGATCACAATATCAAAGTTTCCTAGATACTTGGGATGGATAGTAAGTTTCACATATAGTCCGATAAAAATATGCAGCTATACATTTAAATAGCAGAATAGATTCAATACCCAATGTAAGTAGCGTGAACTTTTTTCTGCATATTCTTGTATAGTATGCTCATCAAATAAAAGGGATACACATTTCTTTTCAACTTAACAGAACGCTGCTGAGTATCATTATAACAGTTAGTTCCAGAATTATTTCTATCAAGCAAATGCTTGAAGAGAAACACCATAATTTCTAGTATCAAGGACAACACTTCTCTAAGAGTATCATATTTCAATTTATTTACTTGAACAGTAGCACTAAGTATGGAAAAATTGCTAACAGCTCTCAATGCTGAACTCATATGACTACATAAAAGTAACTGTTGAGTATCATTATAACAATTAGTTCCAGAATTATTTCTATCAAGCAAAAACTTGAAGAGAAACACCATAATTTCAAGTATCAAGGACAACACTTCTCTAAGAGTATCATATTTCTATTTATTTACTTGAACAGTAGCACTAAGTATGGAAAAATTGCTAACAACTCTCAATGCTGAACTCATATGACTACATAAAAGTAACTGTTGAGTATCATTATAACAATTAGTTCCAGAATTATTT
>JANTCA010088230.1:0-12403 GCA_024741275.1 Chironex yamaguchii | reverse complement strand
TGAACAGTAGCACTAAGTATGGAAAAATTGCTAACAACTCTCAATGCTGAACTCATATGACTACATAAAAGTAACTGCTACTTGGGTGGGTTTGTTGATTATAGGCATGAACAACAATGTGGTGAATTAAAGTGTTTCTAAACAGTTGTAAAACCTTATGATTATTTTATAAACTATAACTTACCTTCCAACTAATCTCAAAGCAAACTGAAATTGGTGATTTAGGATATCTGTGAAACCAAAGATTATCAAACATTACTTACAGCAAGTAAATTCCAGAAATTTGAATGATACTAAATTAAAACAACAAGGTCTGAAACATGTCTTTAGAGAAATCCTTGACTTTGACAAATTTGACAGATATTACATAACAAAGTTGCAGGCAGATCATTTTTCTCTCAACAATGGGGTGATATTTTGCATCTTTGATCTCATATTCATGATAGTAACCAAGGATCATATCCTATAATATCAAAAAAACTCTAGAGAAGAAAAATTTTGTCTCAACCTTTCGTGACTATTAAAACCAAACAATATGAATTACACAACAAACACAACTTTAGTGTACCTAGCCTTGGCAACAAATGTAATGGTTAAAATACTCTACTTATCAACAAAAATAGTGACCATTATCTTTGAATTTCAAATTTTTCAAAAGCAACAACAACATCAGTATATGGCAGCAATTGTTTTGACTTTTTGGCAAAATTACAATGAAAAGTACAATGGAACAGCAATGCCCTTTTATAAATGCATCAACGTGCTCATCTGCATTTCCAGTCAACTTACAACACTGCCCTTCAATTTTTGTTGGTACAACCTTGCATGCCTTCAAAAGGTCTGCTAAAAAAATTCAACTTTCAGTATATCTTCTGCGAGGTCAGGGCATGTCTGCATTGCACATTCACTGGCATATACTTAAGTAATCACTTATATTTTCACCAAACCTTGGCCAATATATACGTATTGCTTGATTTTTACAAATAAAGGATAGATTGTGGATACAAAAATTAGCCAGTTTACAGTTTAAGTTCAAATCTAATTCACTCTGAAATTCATAAGGCACGTATTATGGATGTGTTTGGGGAGCTATACATTAGCTAGAATACTGACATATCATCTAGAATACTGAATACTCATCTTTTCAATGAAAAAAAGCAAACTGATCTCTAATAAATATCTTTAACCGTTAGTTATCTGAACACTCTTCCTGTGGTAGAAAATGTAAAATCTTAACTCCATCTAGTAAATGCCAAACATCAATTCTTCCTAGTGAACAGCCATCTCATGCTTGCAATGCTAAAATGACTGCCAAAATATGACTCTGTCATAAGTCAACATTTAGTTGAAAATTCAAAATGCACCAAAATGTATAAGGAGGAACATTTTTGGATAATTGGCATAGATATATCATCCTTAAGTCTCAGAGTATTGGAGTCTGTAAAAGAAGAAAACCCTAGGCAGGAAGACTTCGCTTTTCACACTTCGAATAATGCTTTGTTTTTTAATATTCTCTTTGTTTTTTATTGCTTACAACTGACTGGTTTCAATTCAAGTTTCTATTTAAAAGGCTGTCATACATCTACACTTCTCTTTCTAATGATTTTCAAAGTTTAGTTATCCAAGATACATAAGGATACAAGCCAAAGCAAACATCATCCATAGGAAATCTTTTCCTCAATATCAAAGCAATTGATAATATGGTCGACTTTCAAGGAAAACAGATCAATAACTACCTTGGTACTGCAAAATCAATGGTTTTTGCAATACATTTTAACAAAGAAGGAAGTATATTTACTCCTGGCTACAATAAACTATACTTTTGCATGACACAGACAAACATTACTAAACATTAAAGTCTTTTTAAAGTACTACATATAGGGAGGCCTAGATAAAGAAGACCTTACATGGTTCAAAATTAGAAAATCTTAGCATCACAAAGGATTACCATTACAATATACGAAGCATGGGGGCTGAATTATGATAATAATTACTTACCATCACTTAACTGTTTCCCATTTTGGGTCAACAGATGCTTGCACAAATTATAAAGCAGGTTTGTTGGTGTATTATCTACATTCTGTCTATTAGCCATGTTACTTCAAAGAATCTAAAAAATTAAAAGCAAATGTTTATGAGACCTTTGGCTCCCTATAAAATTTGCAAATTAAATAATGAACCACTTCAGACTTGTACAACACATGCGTTACAACAAGGTTGGCCATTTTGTGACTAGGATATATTTTTTACGAGTGTCTACAATCCTACCGAACTTAACAAATGCTAATATCCATTTATCAAAATTGGAAGATTTTAAAAACTACAAACAACATATATAAAAGCATGCTTATAATTGCAATGTTCATGAGTTCTTTGCTCTCGAAAATTCGTGAAAGGCAGTTGAACAAGTACAGAAAGTTTTTAAATAAGGAAGATCCACAAAGACCAGAAGACAAAGGGGCAGTATAATTTGATCATACTCAGTTTGCATGATGCAGAATCTTTTCTCCAGGTGAACAAGCTTTGGTACCATGACAAAAAAAGGCTGAGAACCATGCAATGGGTAGCCTTGATTTTCTCAGGTAACTCAAAACAATCCAGTGTCTAACTGGAAAATGAACGAAATCGAATTACCACATCTGGCAGCCTTGGATAAAAGTATATGTCACCTACATCTGGTATAGCCAGCAGTGAGCACAAATTTCAAGTAGTATCAGAAGTAACTAATGGAAATTGTATTGTTCATCACCTGAAAATATGGAATAATTATTGCCCTTGAAATCTAGTTTGCAATTAGGCATTGATGGGGATGGAGATGAATAAAAGCTTGGTTCTCGCAAAAATGGGTCATAATCAGAAGCTGGCAAAGTCCCAATTCAAGACTAGTTAGTAACTCAAGGACTGGCTTAATAACAATGTGCGCTTTTAATTTTTTGTAGTT
The DNA here is from genome assembly GCA_024741275.1 of Chironex yamaguchii. Taxonomy (NCBI): domain Eukaryota; kingdom Metazoa; phylum Cnidaria; class Cubozoa; order Chirodropida; family Chirodropidae; genus Chironex; species Chironex yamaguchii. The sequence continues at coordinate 9,462 of JANTCA010088230.1, read as the reverse complement.
TATCTACAAATAACCATGCTTTGCTTGATCCCAATTTTTCCTAATTGACTCAATTTCAAAGAGTTGGTGTCCATTCAGAAACTTGTGCTTTCACACTACCAGGGACAGTGGGAAGGAAAAATGAGTTTCCAATACTAAAACAAATTTTCCAGTCTATGGCCTCGATAATGCTGATTAGCACCACTTTAACAAAACTGATTAACTTCCGTTTTACTTGACTTCTATCATCTTATCTTTAATCACTATTTCTGTACAGCTTCTGAAAACATCAGCACTGATTTCAAATATATCGAAAACATCACTCTCCAAAGGCATTGTTGAGGATCTTATAACGAGAAAATATACCATGATAAGAATCTGATGAAACAAAATTGAGTTAAGAAATTTTAAACGTTGATTTTTCTGCTGTGTGAGACAAGTTTTAAAAATTTTCTTATTTAACAACAACATTGCTTTGGACAAAAATGCTAATAATGCATTATTACACCACTCTACACTGCTTACAATTACCCTGATCCTGACCCCAATCCCGACCCCAACCAGGCAAGTGCTAAACTTGACCCTGACCATGAAAAATGGGTCCATCCGACCAAACACAATGCTGCCATGGAATGGGTAGGTAACAGAAGATTTTAATTAATCAATGATTTTAGACAATGCTCTTTAAATGCTAAGGAAATGCCTTTCTTTTGTAAAGAGATAAACCCATTCTGGATAGAAAGCAACACATGAAACTTGAAAATCACCTTGAAATTTTACAATATTGCGTTAAAACATACTCAAAAGCTTTTTTCATCTGATACTCTTCAGTTTTTTCAGTTGCACTCTTCCAATAATGTTTTGTTTCTTCATTTTCTCTTTGTTTTTTCTTTCTTGTTTATGATTGGCTATTAATTACACTTATAATTTCCTTTCTGACAATTCATACTCTATACAGTGTCAGTCAAAAAAAGCTTTCAAGTATGTTTTTAACACAATGTCACAAATTTTCGTGGCAATTTTCTATTTGTGAAGAGACGCTTACTACTTTCTTAAGATTAAATACAATCATAGAGTCACCCCTACCCTAAAAATATTAACATTTTTCATCAAATCAAAATGAGCACCAATTTTTCAAAAATGTGGAGCTGTACATAGACCTCCACACATAATTGTGGCTTCAACACTTCTTGTAATACAACAGAATTGAGGGCTTCTCTAACTTTAGGAACATTTAGTGTGTTTAGGTTTAAAACAATTGAGTGTCGCTCTCCCTGGCAAGAAAGCCAATCCACATTTCAAACATTTCAGCAAGTTTGAAAGTAACATTCTCTATACTACAAAAAAAATCCATATCTTGACCCTTGTGGACTTGACCAAGCAGCTGCTTTGTTACTCGTTTATTTTTTCTGATTTAAATGGTATGTTCAACGCAGTAGAATATAAACTCAATTACATAAAATCAGTTCAAGGCAAATGTCAAAACTTATCATCATTCCTAAAGGAGACGACAATTCATGCTGCTGCTCTCATCTACAGTCTCATTAATTAAATAATTCAATTGCACTAGTGGTAAAGAACATTTTAACACAACATCAAACAAGATGGATATGTTACAAGAATGTCAACACAATCAAAATGTTCTCAGCGTTCGACAAGATACTAGGCACAGAAAGCATTCTGGGCCTGCCATGAATTGCTGCTTATTTATCTATCTTATTGTAAAGGACGACATTTCTTATTATCATAGTAGCCTGTTACAGTATAATGCGACGGCTAATGCAAGAGGCAACAATCTTTTGTAAATAATTGCTCTGACGTAAAGTTATGCCCTCCAAACTCACCAAGACTTTTCTGTTATCGTCGTGTAAACAGTCCGCCATAAACCATAAGAAACTGGCGTCTCAGCCTGGTATAGCTTACATGTTTAATTTAATTGCTAAAATTGTGTAGTCGATATGCAGTGCGCTCAACACAGCAGCGTAGTTGTACTGTCCTACACCATAGAAATAATAGCTTATTATTTCTATGTCCTACACTTGAAATTGCCGCTCAACCAGTGTGATAAATATGGCAGACTACGAATTGTTTGAATAGAGAACATAGGGAGTCAAAGGAGGCATGATTTCTACTAAACAAGTTGAAGAAGGCGTGGCTGATGACCTCACAATTTCAATAATTTGTTAACTGCCCGTGTTAATTTCTTATGATCACTATGTGCAAGAGTATAAGGAACAAACTTTATTGCTCGGACAGGCTAATAATTTGCGTTAAAAGATGCTACACTAAATCATTGATTTGGAAGTCACGTAGTTAGGATAATATACTTTTATCTGCTTTTAAATTATTGGGAAACGGCAACAGCGTTGTTGTTGTTGTTGACCCTTAGCCTTTCCGCCATGGGTGTTCCTATTGACCAATGCTGCGCTTGACCAATGCGAGTGTTCTCTATTCATGTCCACTACTTTCGTCTGTGCGTGTGTTAGTCTCAACCATTCCTATAGATCATCCATCATTGTCTCTGGGGTCTTCCTCTAGTTCTTACTCCTTCGATCTTCCCTTTGATAGCAACATTCGCTAAGGTGCCCGCTCTTCTTGAAACCTTAATATTGCTATTATATTTTGCTTGACAGCACGGAAAGACAAAGGCAAATAACATGAAAAATATATCCAAGATTATCGAGGCGAAAGAGAATGATAAGTACAGCATTGTCAATATTTTACTCTGCATTTTCGAGCGAGCTATGTTTTGTTGTAAAATGTCTTACTCTAACATCTAGGTTTCGAGACGTCAGGAAAGACTTATAAAACAGAGACAAGATTGACGTTCCGTTGTCAAGAAGTCATAGACAATGACATTAATTCCATTATTTGGAGCAGAAGTACTTTTTCAATAAAATTTGTCAATTTATTCCCGACATAAAATTTATAAAAGAACCTCGCATTTTGTCAATATTCATCATGGAGTTACTTCCTCGTTTTTAGAGACTGGGAGAATTGAGGTGGTGTCAAATATTTTCAATTAGAGAATAAGAAACAATGAAAGGAACAAAACGTTTTATCTTCTTTCTTGACGAACTCGAAACCAATAATCAATGACCCACCAGTACAACTTTGTTTGGAATCGTTAAGCGATTTCAGTAATCTTAGTGTAGAAGAAAAGGTAGCTTTAAACACTCTAGACGGGACACTAGTGTAGACATCAAACAAGCCGACAAGGAATCAGCTGTAGTTGTATGGGATAGAGAGGATTACTTTTTGGAAGCTTATAGACAGTTAAGAGTAGCAGAGATGTATGAAAAGGTGGAAAGGAATCCTAGTGAACAGTTAGAGGAGCTAGTCATGGAGACATTAGAAAGTTTAGAACAAGCCAGTAAACTTAGTCATGACTTAGTTACGTTTATGAAGCCTAGAGAAAGCAGACTAGGGAGATTTTGTCTCCTCCCTAAGATTCACAAAGTAGTGTAGTATGTAGACCTGTCATTTTTAACTGTTCAACTGCCACCAAAACAATTTGACATCATTCCTAATCCATTAGTCAGAAAAGTTTTTCTTATGTTAAAGGCACCAATCATTTTTATAAAGTTGTATTGAGTATAGCTTGCATAATGATATTTTTGATATGCACACACCCATCTATAATTTGCTTACAAATTTATGGGGGAACACATGGTAAAATTTAATAAAGAAAGGCAGCTTTATTTACAGCGATATCGAAAATGCTCAGAATATTCCCATAAGCGAAGCTACATTTAGGACTTCAACGAAAAGGTTGTTGCAGAAAAGGGCAATTTCTATCATCAAGAATACAGAAGAATATTTTCTTTGCAACTTTAAACAGCAACCCTGATTCTGTAGCGCACTACCTCCTTATTAGAACGAGTTGAGTATTAAGGAGGTGGATTGTCCCTTTAATGTTAAAAATTTGGCAAAATTTGAAGGAATAGCAATAATTCTGTAGATGAATCTTTTTGTAGTACAAAACTTGAAAATTTCTTCAAAAATGTACGACATTACCCTAAAACCGCTCTTCATCTGATACTCAAAGGAAAGTATAGTTTTTATCCATCTTTCGTACAATAAAGTTTGGCATATTTTTATACTTTTTTCTTAGGAATCATACTCTGAAGATTGTCAAACGGAATAAGTTCAGGTATGTTTTTAGAGAAATTTCGCAAATATTCAAGGCGAATTTCCGTAGATGTATTTGAATAGGATAACAATGAAGTTTTCCTTATCTTTGGGCAGATCAAAGAGATTGAGAAGATCATGTGCATCTGATATTGGTCCCCCAATCAATTCATCGTCATTATTTGTAGGCCTCTATAGGCAAAAAGATTACGTTTTTTCACTTGGACTCTTCCGATAATGTTTTGTTTCTTCATTTTCTCTTTCCTTGTTTCCTTTCTTGCTTATGATTGGCTAGTTTTGCTACATGTTTCGTATAAATAGGTTGCCATATACATATACTTTCTGACGTTTCATACTCCGAAGAGTGTCAGACGAAAAAAGCTTTTAAGTATGATTTTAGCACAATGTCACAAATTTTCAAGGCGATTTGCAAATCAAACTATCAGTGCTGATATAGATCGTCAGTTCCAACTTTCTTTTGTATTGCTGTAGATCTTGAGTGCTTACATAACGCTTAGCATGAATCACCTTGAACAAAAAGCTACAACTCTTCTCTAAAAGCATGAACTTTGTTGTATCCGGCTTTATGGCTGGATCTATTGATCCTAGAAAATTTAATATATAGTTTATTGTGGTCCTGATGATAATAAGCATTTCTTTGAAGCATTAAAGGAGAAAACAGCAGGATTTGTGACGCCTGAAAACAGACTTAAGTTGTTATTACGATACCTGAAGATGAACGTCTTTGCCAAAATGCAGATATATGCTAGATTTATGATACACAGTTATACGGCAAAAGGTGATACATAGACTTGCTTGCTTTGTTAACTGCTATAGTCTTCCAACAAATATGGTCCTTTGATGCATGAAGCATAGTGGGGCTGTCCAACCTCATCCACTGTGAGAGGCCTTTCATGAAAGTGAGTCGTTGTTTTCCACCATCTCTTCTTCCTTCAATATTCCCGGTCATTATTGACTTTTCCAGACTTTCCTTCTGTATAAATAAATGTGACCAATTTAGCTGCACAAATTAATCTGATGTGACCAAATTAGCTGCACAGTAGTTGAAATTCAAACTCTCTAATTAAGTAAAACACCAGTCATTCTTCGTCAATGACGGTAACAGGACAGTTGAGTGATTTTACAGGCTATTTTGTTCTGTGCAAAAATGAAGCAAAATGTGACGTGCCGGGATCTTGTCTTTCGATTTAACCTTCAGCGTACCCCAGGCTTATGGCCTCACCTTCTACAACAACTTTTCAGTATATGTCTACACATACTCTTGAAAAGGGTACTCTTTCTTGACGGAGCTAAAGCTCTATCATTGTAGATCACAACAACATATTGTGTTAACTGTCGCATTTACATCGACTCAAGATTAAGTCAAATCACGTCTTATGACTACTTTCACAAGGGAACTATCATAGGTCACAACTTACAATGACGAAATACGAAGTTCCCCCACAGGAGGGTTTGAACCAAGATCTCTGGTTTTCAAGTGTCATAATTTGCCAGCTGACACACCACTGTCTTGCTACCATACAAAGACGATCGTAGTCCACTTCCTTACTCCATTTTTATAGGCAAGCCGATCTTAATGTTGTGCATTATGATTAGGACTTGTTTCAGACATTGTATGGAAGTGATTATTCGCCTGACCAGTTTGGCCAGGCCTGTTCTCACGCCTCTGTTTTGTAGATTTCCGATTGAAGCAAATCAACGAAAGAAACAGGAAAATTTCCCTTATTTTGAATGCAGGTTACTTGATCTTCCATAGACCTGGTAGTTCTCGGTTGATAATGGCATTCACCATATGGAAATTAATAAAATCACTGCTAATTTAGTTGATTGCTGATGTCGTACACTTTGTCAAGCTCTTCCAATGAAGAAAGTAACAATAAGAGTTGCTTTTTAAAGATTTGAACTTGAGCTTACAAAACTAGCCCAACTGTTTTATAAAGCTCCTGTTTTTCATATACTTTCTCTTATGGTGTGTTTATTTCTACCTCCGACAATAACATGGCAATGGTAACGGTATCAGCAGAGTAAACATAGTCAGACGGTTAAGAAGTAATTTGATTAGTCAAAAATGATCACTGAATAAGTATCCAAAATTCCCATAGATAAGTTTCCATTTAGTAACTTGACAAAAACCAAAAGATAAGCCTAATGAGATGTGGCTTCTTCCCACTATATTCAAATGTCAAAGCAAATTTGCAGTATGTCTTAATAAGGTTATTGATTCTTCTCTGTGCATATGGTAGCTAAATTAAAAGATGTTACTATCCCTTGGCAGCTTTGTTTGACTAGGAATGGTACAGTTGTGGCCTGTAGGATCACTATTGCAAGCCTTGTTGAGCTATTGTCTTATAGCTGTATCAATAATACTGCCTGGGAAAAAATTTTGCCTATCCATTTATAACAAAACGCTTGTCAGTGTCAAATTATACCGTTACCAAAATCGTCATCGTTTCATATTGGATGAAAAATGTTATAAGGCCAAATCCGAAAATATCTTACCGTTAATATTTCGTTCCGGTAACGTGTAAACGGGGCCTAAAAGACTGTGTTAATACCGGTTCAGTACATCGAGATCGCTCAACTTTTTTTGTATTTAAAATAATCTTTGCAAATTGAATGGACCGTTCTGCGTCAGTACACTATAATGAAAAGACAAGAATTTTAACTTTAATTAACAGTTGGTTAGAATATGTACAGTGAGTGGTTCATGCTGATCTTATCGTTTAAAGCCATAACTATGATATACAATAGAAAGGTTAACTATCTAGAGTTAACAGATAAAGCTGTGTGATATGCATACGGGTCTTATTCATATAAGATACGCGAGACAAGAATAATTTCAAGCGGTAGACCCCGATCACCTTGGTTGTACGTTACTGACATGGGTCATCGAACCTTAAAGCGGACACGCTGACAAGTACCATATTCAAGTGTACGTTGTTGAAGAAAACAAGGAATTGTTTTATACATTTTTATCAGAATTAATGTTATATCAATATTAGCTTTGGATATGACTTTTTAGAAATGGTACTACAAACTTCAAAAGTCCATGTGAAATTCTAGCAAGGTACAAAATGACCATCTTTGAACAGCAAGATTTCTGGTTTAGAACTTGATATCATATCAATGTAATACAGTATATAATCTAAAGTTTCTTTTGCCTTGATCATTTATTGACGTGGGCAATTCCTTCAGAGATAACCCGAACAATTTTCGTATGTAATTGATATGTAATTGTTATCTTTTGATGCTCTTTACATGCTTTGATCTAAGTTTGTTCTTTTTCTCTATCGAAAATTCTTGACGTCTATTATCATACTTAGAATTTCATTTCACTTACTTTTCTCTTTAGGTATCCATAGGACTCTAGAACCATAACAGAATACATATTACTGTGGTCTAGGCATATAGTGTACATTACATTAAAATAAACTAGAGCATAACAGAAATGATATTGTTGCTTCTACAATGTTCTACGACATTTCTGCTTTGACTTTATTATTAAAAGTAGCTGTAACCAATGTACAGGATCCCTATCAGGGCCCATTTCTTTTAATTACAGAAAAGGGCGACAGCGACGCCAATGATCAAAACGAAATACAGTGTCCTAATTGCTTTCTTGAGTCATTCTTTCATACGAAACAATTGACACTAGTCAATCATAAACAAGAAAGGAAAAAAATAAAAAGAAAATGAAGACACAAATCATTATTGAAAGAGTCCAAGTGAAAAAACGAACTCTTCCTGCCTACAGAGTGCTGGTTTTCCTGTTTTAATGTTGACAGACTCCAATACACGTAGATGATAGGACGACCTCGCTGTGCCAATTATCCGATAAATTTGAATTTTCTAGTAAATGTTGACTTATGGCGTAAACGCGTGTTTTTGGCAGTCATTTTCACTTTGAGATGATATGAAAGAATATTGACACAGAATATTGATTAGGCTACAAGACTGCCACCTCCACTACCTTTAGGACCTTTTCGTAAAACACCAAAGCTTGGTCACGACTTGAAATATTTGTAATCATGTATTACGTATGCAGAATCAGCAAATACTGGACCATCCTCCTGCGCAGCTCACCCAAAAATCACCAAAATCACCCACGTCAACCAAAGCCACCCAAAAACCAACCAAATCACCCAAAATCACCAAGAAATAAACCAAATCACTCCAAAACAAATAATTTGAGTTGCAGTTTATCCTAAAAATTTCCTAACAAATTGGCCTTTGCCTTCTTCTTGAGATTAGTGGTTTTAAACCATTAGACCGCTTTTTAAAAGCCTTAATAAAGCTAATCTTGACAAGTTTAACATAGTATACTCTGTCATTTTGTTACTCGATTTTGCGTATATAAAGGGAGGACAGCAATTTATATCGAAAGTTTGGATGCATGTATACTTGCAATTTTTGTCACGAAGTGTCACGCTTCACAGCCACCAAATTCAAAACATGCATATACCACACAGTTCAGCAAAGAAAAATGGCATCTTAGCATCTACACAAACGAGCATAACTCAGAAAGGAGAGATCCCTTGTACTTGGGATTTCTCCCAGAGGGGGGCAACCCTTAGGTAGCAGAAGAATATAAATTTCCAAATGGTTGTCCACTAATGCCATGTATCCAAATAAAAAATATAAACAAAACAACAAACAAAACAAGATAAAATGTCAGTATTTTGGTGTGAAAGTGTCAGTGGGTTTGTTTTATTTTTTCTGCAGCGTCTTCTTGATCTTCAATCCCTGTTTTTTAAGCTTTTCTAAAGCATTTGGCTTTAGATGCTCGAAGGTTTCTTTTAGAACGACTACTTTCTTGAAGGTAAACAGAAAGTCATACTCTTCGAGACATTTTTTCAAGTAATGAATGTAGACGTTTCCCTGATTTATTGTGCTGACTTCCATTTGTATCTGTATATTCCCCGAATGCCTGAGGTCGAACAATGACAACATCCATGTGGTTAAAGATATCTTGCAATTTTCACATCGTGAAACTTTAACTGGGCAGTTTTTCTTGTCATTTCCGTGCACAAGCTTGTAATCTTTATAATCAATTTCTCTTGAAGGATTCAAGGCTTCCATTTCCATATCCTCCTCTTCTTCGTCTCGTTCAGCACCAACATTTTTAGATGCAGTGTACCTGTCATTACCAATCTTCTGTATTTTTTTCATTGGTGTTTCAGTTTTGGTTTGGTTCTGGGTTTCTTCAGGTTCTTCAGTTGCCAAGACGTCCTCAAAAGGGTTAATAAAAAGATCTGGTTCAACGTGACCCCGCCGGTACTTGGTGTTACCATTGCCTTTTAGACCTGCATGCTTTGGTTTTTTATACAGGTC
>JANTCA010088165.1:0-13945 GCA_024741275.1 Chironex yamaguchii | reverse complement strand
CCATATTCACGTAAGTACGGATAGCGGCAAGCAAGTTGATTTAATGTCGGCAAGGAGCTCACGTTGTGCGGAACAACATTAGCCTCACTTCCGAATCATGCCTCGCAATGACCATCGAATGTGAAAGGGGTCTATTGTTAGGACTAGGTGGTAAATCTTGGCAACGGATGCAAAAAGTCCAAGGTCTGTCATGTCTTTCATTGCGACCTGTGTTGCTGTAAATGTGTCACTGGTAATATTGTCTGAAGCAACTCTGTCCTTAAAGAATTTGAAGGAGATTTCTTGTTCTGCGAGAAATACATCCACATCGGGCAATTCAATTGGATATATCTGAGACAACTGAAATGCAGCTTTTTTGTCTCACTGCTGCATGGATCAGACATAATCGGATCTAAAACATCAAAGCAAATGTTTGAAAGTATTTTACTCCTATTTCAGAGTAACGACGATCATTTTTGTCTTTAACATGTTTCTCATGAACATGATAGCAACAATGAAATCGAAGCTTTTACATATCTTGAGGAGACACAGCTTTTGTTCTCAAATCTTTGCTGTTTGTTTTCGCTTTCAGCTATTTCATTCAGCACAGACCACGTCGTATGTATACCAAAATGCCTTTACTGTCTTTGGTCTTGCACTCCACCTTATGTTTGAAAGCGAACCATACCTAAATCCAGACCACATTCTATTAATATTGATGTCATTGACTTTGAAAGACTAAGTCCTGTTTTGTCAGATATATTTGCTGTCCATGCCAGCTTTTCGTGCACAGCACCATCTTCTGTAAATTACCCTATATCCATTGCAAGCTGGTCAACATGGAAAATATCGGGAGTGGTGTCTCCGATAATGCCAATTGCACCAGAGTTTGCAATTTCCTCGCTTATTTTCCTGTGAGAAAATTTAGCCAAATCTGATGAATCCATCTTGACTTCTATTGTTCATAGATGTGGTTTTATAACTTCTATTCGCTCTGAAATCAAGCAACGATTTAAGCCTTAGATTATATCAGCTTAGAAGATAAACAATTTGATTAAAACTGGAGTTTTCTTCATTTGCACTGCTGAATGCAATTGACTGCCGGGCAAGAGTTCTTGCAACATCAAGCGTCATTGTGATAATTAAGTGCCTCATTTAATGTGACCGGCGACAGACAGGATCATGTCTGATATTACAATCGTCTGGACCTATGGCATGATGTATATTGTGGCTTTCTTCTTCCTGTTTCTCCTCTAGGCATTCTTTAGCACCTTCGGTGATTTCATAGCATATACAGCTGATATGGTTGCTTAAATCGATTATCGGTTAAAAATGCACAACTGTTACAAATTTTTTTTCTCTGCTTGTTGATAAATGCTGCCATCTTTACTTCCTTTCGTGTGTATTTGAATTTGCAGAAATTCAGGCCTAACTACCATTGTGCTTAATGATCGAAAATAATTCAAACATTTCACAACTCAAAATAATGCAAATACAGTTTAAAATTTTTGTCATACCTTTTTTGTAAGCATTGACTGTAAAGTCTTCTGAGATGTTTCCACTTCTAACTGAATCAAGGAATACTCCACATTCTTTATCACAGGATGTTGTGATGTTCTATGGGTGTGTAAAAAAGTCTCGAGCCATTGTTTTCTTACGCCCTTTGCATCGAACCTTTTTATGGCATGGCCACAATCTTTTCATTTTGCAAACAATTTTACTGATGACAATATCGTCTCCCCAACTCAAGCAAGATGATGTTAAATTTTAGCCAAATGTCAGAAATTAGGCCTAGTTCATCGTTAACTTTATTTCAACCCTTTTCCACAAAAACTCACAACGAGGCTAAATTATTTATCAATCTGCTACACAAACTGCATTCTTTTCTTTCTTCTTTAATTTTTTTTTTCACGCTTAGGTTTTTCCAATAAAAAAGAATTTAGATGTTATACAGATTACTGTAATGTCCAGCTGTCTAATTTCGAAACATCACAGCGACCAACTTTTAGGCATTTTACGCTGATTAGGGGGATGTTACGCCCCCTATGCACCCCCCATAGGCACAACTCTAGAGATGGTGTCTTTCTGGAAGGCTTCCAAGTTTCAGGTGATGAAACAATACGTTGCTCCATCCACTCATTATATTGAGATCAGTGACTGTAACGCGTGCTTGTCCTTCGTTACTTGCTGTGTGACCTCTTACCAGTATTGGGCTAATTTTAGCGGTTTTGATATAATTCTTCCAACGCACTCTCCTTAGAATGTGCCCAAAGACGGAGTATTTCCAGCCCTCATTTTACAAAGTTTCGAGGGTGGTCCACCTATGTTTTGAGACATAATGTCCAAACACACTTTTGACACAAGGCATTGAGCGATCTGTTTTTACTATGTTCAGAAGAAAGCAACTTACGTCCTAGGTCACCCTGGAGCAATTCCTTCAGTGCCAAAGGTATTTACAACAATATGTCTTGCTCTGCTCAACATGCATTTCTAAATATTTTTCAGAGAAAGACTTTGCAAATGACGACTTCATAATGCTTACTTTCGAAGGACACGTATCGTTTGGCAACAACCACCGAGTAGCTGTTTGACTGCATGGTCTTTCACCTGTGATCTTGATACTTCATAAGAGACGCTAACCCCAGCATCACTGTAAAATCCATTTCACTAAAAAACTAAAAACAAGAAAACAAGCAAAATAAAGGAAAATACCATCTCAATTACGCGGCACCTGTTCTCTTGGAGGACTTTCGACAGAATGCTGCGAATTGTGTATTGACAAAGCATAAGTGTTTATTTTCTACATACTTTAATACTTTTAATCAAAAACTAGTGAAGTGCTTTGTCAGCTACCGTATCATTTCGGTATATAATACATAAAATAGTGAGCAAGGAATTATCCTGTCAATGATTACAAATCAATGTACACATGAATGCTTCGGTATTACTTTGTCATGAAGTAACTGCAGTTACTTCATCAATACAGGAAAATACGCTACTGCACTTTTATTACTAAAGTTCTGTGACAATATTTTCTGTTGTGTTTTCTTTTGCACTCGACTATGATTGTAACTGATACTACATACAACCTGTCATATAAGGAAGTACCGTGACTTGATTGAATAACACGTTATGTGACATAAGCAAGCCAATACACTTCATGAACCTAGATTCTGTATCAAGAAGATATTACGAGCCCATTTACACGAGAGCTTAAAACATGACCAAGTCGGTCTCAATCAGAAGATTGCATGACTCCAAAGTACCAGGTCTCAGACGTGGAATGTTCCATATGTATAGCATCAGGGTCTATCAACTGCTGTCACGAACTGTTTTGCAACTTCCAAAAACTAAAATTATTCTGAAATTATCTTTACCTGTGTTGTGTCACTCAGACGAACAAGCATAAGAAGGTCGACTCTGTTATACTACAAATAAGATGCTTGATTAACAAAATTTAGCGAAAGACATGCATGGTCAGTACAGTGTGGAATAAGGTGAGTTTATTTTCTAGCCTTTGCCATCAATGACATAACTAGCGACTAGCAGTCTTGCGGAGTATCAGTACGACTATTGAAGAAAGTTTCGTCCCTTTTTAAAGAAACTTGATGTGACTACCATCTTGTCATCAACATCATTTGGGGTCTATCCATTAAGGTCACATTGGCTAAATTTTGTTTCTCTTTTACTTGTTCATATTTTCGTTCTTGTGATCGAGGTACAAAGCTATACAGTTTCTCTAAAACGCAAAACGATATTGCCCCAATAGATGGTACAAGCCCTCCATAATGACGTGGTTGCAAACCTGTTCAGATGGCCCAAATGCAAAGGCACTGTGTATCATTACAGACGCTTCATTTTAAAACTGTCCTGCTACACTGCTGAAACTATTCCATTTGCTAAAGCATCCTGTAGCCTGTGGGCTGAAATAAGCCACTCACCTTGACAGTAAACCAGGGCGAATACAGCTAGTATATTGCTGTATATAAATGTATAACTTCAAAGTTTTTGTATGTCTCTATTTCTCATTGGTAAATCTTTCCAATCTTAAATAATTTAAGATTTTTTCAAATTCTAAGTACCATTTAGCTCTTACAAGGCAAAATTTATGTATGAAAACGATCCTGTAGCCATGGCGTAGCTTTGGAGTCAAAATAAGATTTGGGAAGCCTAGATCCAAGTTTCAATCATTTCAACCACTGAATAAAAATAATGTGGCGCTGCCATCTTAATGCGAATAAGTAACATGTATCTCCAGAAAAGAAACCTTTTTAGAATAGAATCTAATGCAATATACGAGAAATTAAAAAGTAGTTCCAAACGTTTTCAGGGTTCAAGGGCTCAAGACAACAAGGAATAATTTAAACTGTAAAGCTAGTTGTTGTAGTTCTGGAGAAATTGCCGCCACATACCTACAGATCGTAAGACATTTTGTTCGTTTGCTTGTCTAGTCTGCTAATCAAAGTGGTAGTATCGCAACTTTGTGCAAATGTATTTGAGTTCAAGTTTTCTCGAAATGTGATTTGACTGACAGATTTCGACACCGCCAGCAACTTAAAAGGTATTAGAAGTTTCTTTTTGAAAATTTTCGTTCTGTTGTCCATTATTTATTAATAGGATACGAAAACTTGCTTCAAGGTAAAAAATTCTTAATGTCACTATTGTACGTTGTACAGAAGGTTGACTGTATTCACTTGAATTATGAAAGCGAAGGGTTATGTGCGATAATATCACCATACAGGTATGCATTAGAAGGAGACATGAACAGCAAGAACATTTTTACGAAACAATTAGCCTCTGAATGTTAGCGGAAATGCAGCAAAACTGATCAACCCGACTGCATTTAATCTGTAACAATTACAAAAACAGCAATAAATTAATTAAAAATCAGTTTCAACGGAACTGCATCCGCAATAACTAAGGCAATTAATGTGTTCATAACTGGTCATCCAATTTTCACGACATACAACCGACTTTACTCCTGTCATGTTGAGATCGTTTCATTAATTATTGTCCATTCACATAACCATTTACGAGCCCTAGCTGGCATTCTTCTGATTTACAATGTACTAGGTCAATTACTCTTTATGTTGATAGCCTCAAATTTAATACGCCATTAAAGTCTGTAAAGGCAATCTAAATCTATTCATTCGCCTATTCATGCACCAACGCAAAGCTTACCTATTATTAGATTGTTCTAGTCCCGTTGAAATTTTATACAATTATAATAAACTCCCAAAACTTCCTCCGACTCACAATTCAATCAAGCTATTTGAATAACATCTGTTATGTAACCAAATACAAAATATCGTTTGATTTTTCCTTAATTGATTACAGATCCGGTAAGTCTTAGTCTTCTCGGTATCCCTTACCGGTAAAAGTTATGGCTTGGTCTAAGATTCACGCAAAAACACCTCTAAAATGTAATACTGTTAATAATTAATATCAATCATTAACATCACTAACTACTTAACTCTTCGACGTTTTTAAGGGCTAGTACATGTCAATATTTTCATTCAAAGTGCTAAATGCATTGCACCTCTAACTGTGTATTTTGGGCGTGAATTTGACTTCCACATCAATGGGGATAAAATGCAATAGATGCATGGATTTCCAAAAACGTAATTCAAACTGATTAAGTTGCTACTGACATAATATAATAATAGCAGCTAAAGACCTATAAACTAAACGGTATCTATCAGTTCAGCATAAGCAGTAGCTGATTTTTATGTAAAAGTTTAGAGCAATTGCTGCTGGGTAGTAGTCCTAAATCAAGGATTGCTTAATATGTAACAAATAAACCGCCATACAAACACAGTGAAATGGTAAAGCGGGCTGCCGGGACATCTACACAAGAGCCCAAAACATTACCATGCCCGTCTAAATCACTATTATTAACTATCGAATTAATGGCTTTCAGGCTTAAAATGTTCCAAATTTATAGCAACAGTGTCCCCTATAGTCATCACATCAAATCATGATCAGTCGGCAATATGTCAATGTTGTAAATGTATTTTCAGCAAAATTCAATTCACCATGACAGTAAAGACTAAAGAGAAAACAGAAATAAGAACCTTTAGGACCTAACTGATACCTTATTCCTGTATACGAGAATCATGTAGCGGGTGTTTATTGAAATTGGCAAATATCTACTGTGACTCCAATAAAAATTTGCGCGTTGTAGGTTACGGGGATCAATATCTTGTGTATTTCTAAACACGCATCAAAATCATCATGGTTAATTCTAGAAGCATGACTTGTCGAATGTTCGAAAGAAAATCAAATGAAATGAAACGAACTGGTCCGGGTGAGAGCACCAACCTGTCTAATGAGTCTTTACCGTACCAATCCATAAAAACTAAAATCTTCATCCTAGACCTACAAAAAACATGTTTCAGTTTTGCTTCGAAGCAAATGACTATGTATTTGTAGGCATATTTTGGTTTGAGTACGGGAAAGAAATAAGAATTATTTGGTGTAAAGCTATTCCGAGTACCAGCGGGGCTAATGTCCATCTGTATAGGATTTGATTATCTTCGACGGTTGCTACACGTACTTCACTATAACAAGAGAAGCTTATGGACAGGAGACGCCACGTTTTAGGTGAAACGTGTTAACTTTGCCAATCAATACAAAATGAGCCAATGAGAAGAATTCCTGAACCCTGCCATTTACAACCATATTTACCACAATGAAATTAAAAAAATCATACGCTCTAACCATACAAGACATGATCATTGTTTATTAATCTACTCGTAGCCTCTTTATCAACAATATACTAACGCATCAGAATCATAGCCAGTAAGCACCAAGTGTAAGCAAACAAGTAACCAGGAACAATCCTGACGATGTGCTCCGCGCAGCTGCACTGGGTGGCTCCCATCCAAGCTTGTAACCTTTACTTTCTCTCTGCTCCTTCATCCACTTGTACAGGGGGTCAAAATAGTGGCGTATTGCAGAAGAACTCAGAACGTCAGTTCCGGTTAAGCTTTTGTAGGCCTGGGGCCATGGCTTACTCTTACCAAGACTCAGCATATCCCTGCGTTACAAAAGAGAGGGATGTTATGGCTATGCTATGCTCACGCGAGAACGATAAGTCAAATAATGCAAGACGACAACACAAAACGACAAATCAACCTAAGGTTTCCGCCGTTAGGTGTTACGTTAGGATTTCCAGTCTCTGACAACAAAAATTAGACATTACAACTAAAATTCGCTGTTGATAGTTGACACATACACTATGAGAGCTTACTGCCTTAGGACATCCAGACAGGGATCTGGATTAGAAAAATAATCTGCTGCTTCAAGTAATATATTTAATTCAGTCTACAATATTCGTATCATAGCCCCACAGTCGAAATATCCACTTTGCTGCTGGACTGATAAAACTTACACAACAAAGGAGTTCGTTTCTACATCCTGCACAAAATGGTCATCAGTTTGCTGCGTATAGTGACTCATCATATCTATCTCGTGTCATAGAAGAGCTCATGTGAAACTCTCTATTACCAAATAACGTCTCTGGTTCTATATCAAGTGTCTAGAGACTACAATGATGGGTGTGGTAAAAATTAAACGGACATCAAAATTTCTTTAACTCAACGATGTAAGCATGAATAAAAAACAAAAATATAAGCGATGTTGACCCTATGTTTCTTGTACTGTTCATAATGTGTGTGAAATTTTTATTTGGGGCACAGCAGAAGTGTCTATTTCCTAGAGACCTTAATGATAAATGAATTTTTTGGCGCCAAGCAATTGTACACTTGATACTGTGCCTCTTAATAGTGGTGCTACTGCAGTAGCAATTAAAACTGTTCTCAGAACCAACTGACAGTAATTCAATGACCTCAAAGCGGCACTTCCGGTTTGTTCTTACTTTGAGGCAGAACAGACAATGTAACGTTACACGGGTTCCATTCCCTGTGCTGGACATTTGCTAACCTTCAGGTTAGTAATAGTAATGACCAATGTATATTCTCTCATCCATTCTATTAACAGTATCTATTCAAGTCTTAAACGTCACGCTACATTCATCGCTTTCACTTTGACAATACATTTAACTCGTCCCTTATTTAAGTGTATTATGTCCTTTTTAAGGCGAGTTTGTGGAAAAGAAATACCCTGCTACTTTGCAATCTCTTCTTTAATAGGCTTTGCAGCTAAAAAGTCAAAACACCGAATAGCAGGGTCCCTTCTGTTGCTGCGACCGCATAATTTTCGGGCTTGTCTGGGCCATATCTGAAAATCCTGACTTGCAGGAAGCCTCTTTGCAAGTCGTATTACTCAGACACAATGTGATATATAGGCAGAAGCTCATCTGAATCTGGTATTCGTTGTTTTAATCGCCAATTGACCCTACACATGATCTGCTGTTATCTCAACAAGGCATACAATGGCTATTCATTGATTGGCAATCCTATGCTTGAAGAATTTCCTCTAATAAGGTTCATTACAACTACACTAACCACTTCAAGTAGTGGCACAGCTATAAAAGATGAAAAAAATCTAAATAGAAACCAAAATGCATATGCTGGGAGGAAAGAGCTAAAGTAGGTTCTGATCTTGTTAGACTGCTTCAAATTGCGAGACAAAAAAAAACAATATCTAACAATAAATAGAATATTTAATTCCTACAAGCCGAAAAAAATAATTCAGTATTATCATTATACTATTCCCAAATTTAATGCATGGTATGTTACACTAAAAACCTGATCTTCAAGTCTGGAGACAGATTTCGTGGTAAATTGCATGCATGTCAACCTTTTAGTATAATCAATCAGTAAGGTAAAATGCAAGAAATTGCAACAGAAGGTTTTTGTCAGTTTCAGCTTGTAACCCATTTACCAAAAAAGTCCTGCCTGAAAAAATGTTTGGGGGTCTGTTTCTTCTTCCATTTTCTTCATGTCACATCTATGTTTGCACAGACGTCGTGCACCAGCTTCCTCCAAACATGCTTGTCCCTGATCCTCTAACCCACTTGAAACAATGAAAGGCCGCTCTATTCTTTGATGTCGTCTAACTAAATTCCCTTTGTCTGCCTCTACTCCTTCTTCCTTGCACTTTGCTCAGCAGCACCCCTCTCTGTATACAATCGTGAATCATCGTATGCCCAAAATGACCTAGATTTCCTCTTCTTGATTATGCAACTTTCACTCCTCCTTACCCAGCTCCAGCACCTTCTGATCTGTGATCTTTCTCGTCCATCCAATACTTAGCATTTTTCTATAACACCACAGTGCAAAGCCGTTTAGTCTTCGACACGCCTCTGTGCTTATTGTCCAGGTTCTCCATAAAGATAATAGATAGCAGTTGAATATTCTCTTCCTTGTTTCTAGGTTAACGTTTTTGTTAGCGACAAATTACTTGACCTTGTAGACTTGACTTTTGCCTTTGTAATTCCAACTTTTTCTCTTTCTAAGTTTCCGTTATGCTCCAAGTTGTCGGCATCATCTTCTGCAGATCGGTTTTGAATGGATGGGGGAAGTCTGAGTGGAATGCCAAAACTGCTGCTTATTGCGATTATTGCTGAGAGACATTTACTTTGTGACTGACAGTTTCGTGTTTGTTTCCAGCTTGACTTCTATACACGAAGTCTTAAATATTCTTATGTTATATCCTTCCCTATTGGATAATCAGGGTGCCAATCAAAGAGAATAGCACTCCTTGAGCACATAGCCTGTTTAAATAGCAGCCATTTCGTTAAATGACAAACGTTTCTCCCATTTTAGCTTCTGCAACAATGCCCCTCCACCCGGCACATGCCCTGGATCTAGAAATGGACGAGGTATAAGGACAGCAAATTGAAGCAGACCCTCAGCAAGGTTGGGCTTTTTGCAGCATGCAAGGGATTCGCACTTCCAAAAAGAGGGTTGATGCTTTTAGCATTTGACGTTCTTACTATCACAATATGGACACCAGTATAGGATCAACTGGAAAGCCCTTGCCATCATGCTTGCATGTTATCTTCTGTGCCTTATTTTTTGGCTTTCATGCTAGATTTAAAGACGTATTCTGACACATTAGTAAAGGTCATGGTGTTGATAAGTGAGCTTCAAACCTTTTCTGCGTCATCTGCATCGACGTTCTTGTTTGCTACACAACAAGTAAGAACGCTACGCAGCTAACCATCACATCTACTCGAAAATGGATGATGCCTTTCAAAGATGCTGATGAGTTTTACACAGTCTTCAGCATATCGTCTAAACTGTGATGACCCCGTTTGCTGCTGTAACAAAGTTACTTTCTCATGAAATCTTCCAATTGTGAGGAAATCTGAATGCAGATTGGCATTAACAAGATTCAGTTGCTTTGCTGAACTCCCGCAAACCTAATTTCTCTTTCTGAGACCGCCAGTTGACTTTAACATGCACACCAGCCTTTGCTACATTATCATGTCCGGTGAAAAGCAAGTCCACTTTCTGTCACATTGCTGCAGGCGAAGATTTCAAGCGACAAAATAGCTGCATACACGAGGATCCTCATAATTTCATTTTGCCATTTTCGCAGGATGTAAACATATGGATTTCATATAGTTATTCTGGCCAATGGCAGCAAGAAAGGAAGCGTTCGTTGCAACCTGGAGGGATGCACCAACCACTTGAGTTATCTGCAACGAATGAAGTGCTAAACCAAATTACTCGGATTAGTGTACAGAATCCACGACTTGGCAGTTACTTTTCAATCTTGATCCGATCTTTTTCCTTATCAAGCAAATTCCCTTACTCTTTCAAGATGTCGAGCTAGACCACATGATCAGGCATCCTCTTTGTGTATGTGATGTCTACTGTTACCAGACGTTTATCTATTTCTGACGAGCTAAGGACAGTTCAGAGGAAAAGAGCAGCATTATCTACCAACTGGTGTTCCCTACGAGCTCATGACACTGTTTTGCTGCTGAAAAAATGCAGGACATGTTCTTTTCACATATACAACACATTAAGTGTCCTTTCGGTCCGATTTCTGTCACGATGAAGCCTGTTGAGCAAAGTAAGCTCATCGAAGTGTGGGAACTGCTGAACTGGATGATAATGTTTCTTAAATCATAGTGTGGGGAATGAAGAACCTGTCGTGCCTTCATCCCAAGTGCTTGGTCAAATGTGCAAACGGGTGTCTTCCAGTACTTGTTCACATTACTCTACACATCGCAACACACAGAAAACACAGCACAGGTCAGTAACGTTGTGGTCAGTCACTTGCAAGAATACGAGTGATGCTTTGCTGTTACCTGCTTTCACGTTGAACACCTGCTGCATAAATTCTGACTACATTGGGATTACACCTTGAATAGCATTTTTGCATTTCCGCAAAAGATCAAGAGTTGTGTATTTGTCCGAGATGCTTGGAAGGTGAAAGGACTCAAACTTTTGACCTGATACCGTTTTTGCACCTTGTGCTTCTTCTGAACACCTCTATCAATAAATTTACATTAAATTTTACATAAATTTTCGTTGAACATGTGACAAAACGTGACGAGATTCATTTATGGAAGTTCCTTTGAAAGCCTTGTCAATTTCAGCACGCTGGGAATGCAGTGCCAACCAGAAAATGTTAAGAGTTACAAAATATTACCAACAAGGTTTAACCCCTAAAGTAGTAATGTACTGCAAAAACAGTATTTGAACGGAATTTCCATTATTCATCTAACACGACTCTCTAATTTTTCAGTGTTATCAAAATGGCCAAAAGTTTAGAAATGTTCATCATGTCTTTTTATAAGTATTATTTTTGTCACTACGGAAAAGTTGATATATTTTACCTTAAAGGTGTCTACGGTGCACAAATTCCTGTAGTTCTCCTTGAAAATTGGTTGAAAAAGTGCGCCAGGCTTAGCTGCCTGAAAAGGGGCCACCCCCGTCCGTTTTTCGCGCGACTTTTTGGTAACAGTTCAGATGTTATGCTACTTCAAGAACACAGCAAAGCTTCTGTTACATTTTGTTTCACTTTCAACATATTTTTGACTTAGTTTGACTGTACTATCTACCGTTCAGTATTACTGTTATACTGAGCTACATATCTGTATCAGACTGAACTAAAAGAACTTTCTTTCATCTTCAACGCCGCAACTTTGGAATTTTACATTTCAAGTCAGCAGATTCTCGTATATAAGTACCAACGTCCTTATTAAGCATTCTTTCACACAAGATTAATTGTTACTACTGAACTCAAATCAGCCCAACAATTTGTTACTCACCCAAGTTTCCTTCCCGCTTCCTTTGACTTATAGATTGAACATTGGTGCAAGTCTCCCTTGTAACCTGAAGCATCACAAGCCGCCTTGTGAAACTGAAACTGAAGGACAGTGCTAAAGAAATACCTATGAAGAAATTGAGATAACGGGCTCAATAAAACACCCAGACCATTATGTAACATTAATAAAGAATACACACTCATTAATATTCGGTGCGTTGGGTAGTCTACTAACTCACAGGTACGTCATTCGATACCTCAGACTTGGGAAGGGTGAGCAAACTCACATACAATTGAAAACTATTAAGATGCACGTCGACGGGAAAAAAAGGCAGGCGTATACTGACATACGACACAGCCTCGACTCTCAAGAGGGTATTGATTATTGGGTTTTAAGGCAGAGTGCTTGTTGTCTTTGGTTTGGTTGGAGAGCAATACAACAATCATGGGAAAGACGAGAAAACAACACAGATAGGACCGGCACTACGCTGCAGACGAAAGTCGTAGTGAAATATGAGGGCCAACTGAAATACAAAAGGCTGCAATAAAACACTTAGAAACATTTTTTTATTCTCCAAGCGTTAGCTTTCGATAACTTAAGTCATGTTTAAGTACTCTGGGTGATCTTTGCAGTACAAGGCACGTTAATTAAAAAGTGATTTGGTCGGAGGCAGCCTGAAGTAGAGAAGTGAACTACAGTTGGATCAGAAATTGTATTCTATTAAGTTTGTTCACATTATATTGGATGGGTGCCTTGCTACGTTTTTAGGGTAATATTTAAATTGGTGTCATACAATGAAATTGAATTCCAAATAACATGGCAGAGTCCACCGTCTTGTAGCTCCCTTTTATAGTCAGAATGTTTGCTCAACCAACCTTTCGTTACAACCTTTCTTTCAATATGCAAGAACACGGAAGACATCAATACAGACAAACTCTTTTCAACCTCGCCGGTCTTCCTAACCCAGAGAGTTACATAAATGTGTACTACACGAGATAATTTCTTTGTTTAAAATCTGGATAGATGCTTTCAGCTATTATAAAGAACAATAGAAATATAAGGACTTCAAGGGACACGACTTTTCATATTAAAGAACAATGTCGGGGTATGGATGACGACAAACAGAGCTCCTTTTTCTACTTCGTCTGTTTTCGTTGACACCCAGAAGATGTGTGCAACATACACAACATATTTATTGTTTGAATTTGGGATAGATACTTTCAGTTTCCATAAAAGGGAAAGCTAAATCTGACGACTTCCAGGGGCAAGACATTTCATATTAAAGAATATAGTCAATATATCAATGAAAAAAAGCTAAGATCCCGCTTTCTACCTCACCTATCTTCGTTGACACCAAGAAATGTACGACACACGATATTAGCAGGGCTGTAGAGCTAGGGGAGCTCGGGGGTCTCAGCCCCCCTAGTTATTTTTTCTTCGATTTTGGAGGTGCTATACCCCCTAGTTTTTCTCCGAAAATGGTAATGTTCTATTTTTTAAACATGAGATTCTGATCTGATAATCTGTTACAATACTAGTTTTGTCGTTTATTTGTAGTTGCATAATTGTGTTAAATACTGTTCCATTGTTTTTGTTAGTTCCGGTTTTCATAGTCATCCACATTTCATGTTATTGCACCAGGCCATCTCCGCAGTTGCTGTCATCATCTCTTTTGTAAAAGTAGTCAATGTGTCAGTGTTGTGCTGTCCATGTGATATCCTGTAATGTGCTTGTCTGTAAAGTCAGTCGTGATCCAGTTGCCGTCGAGTAAAGTGT
>JANTCA010088154.1:0-13947 GCA_024741275.1 Chironex yamaguchii | reverse complement strand
CGTGCCTCAGCAGAGGAAAAGTTTCATCCAAAAATACATTTATCAACTATTGCTTTATTGAAGTTCTTTAAAGGCTTTGCAAGCATAGAAGCATAGAAGCAGACGAAGAGTTTCGTCCAAAAATACATTTATCAACTACTGCTTTATTGAAGTTCTTTAAAGGTTTCGCAAGCATAGAAGTCATCTTGTGTTTCAGCAGAGGAAAAGTCCGTACAGTATTTTTTTGAGATCGTTGCAGCATAAAGTCCGATTTACAGTACACTGCATGCAGTTCACAAAGGTAAAGGCAGGCATTGATATTAACATCAGATGTAATCTCCCCCCTATTATTATAATGATGTATGGTCTCTTGAGAGTACATTTTTGTAGAGGATGCAAACATTATATATCTCAGATATTGGCTAGACAGCACTGTCAGCAAGGATATGAATAGGGTAACCTTTTGACGAAAAGTCTTGTGTTAGCTCAGTAGAGTTTCAGTGATAATTTTGAGTAAATTTTGATATGACTCTTATTACGGAAACTGCGCATCTATTTAGAAAATATTACACTTTCTATTACCTGTGTGCAAGTAATGACAACTCGAAAATCGAAAATTGTACCGTCCTCTACTTCCAAGCTTCTCCAGAACAATAACATGTTATAGAAAAAACGTACCGAATGTTGTTCTTTTGGACAGAGGGAACTATCGTACCCAGCATATATTGCTCATATCTATATTTTGATCATTAAATATGATCATTACAGGTGAAAAAGAGTTAGACTGACTAAAGTGATGCTACTGTATTGCCTGTTCCTTCTTTGTTATACTTTTGTTGTCTAAAAGTGCTTCAGGAGATAACTGATTTGGGTTTTCCATTTAACATTTCCAAAGTTCTTTTCACGAATTGTCTCCCTGATGCTATCTTAAATGAATAGTATGCAGTGGTTTTGCATACAGCATGTATCTATTGCTTCTTCTATTTTGACAGCTGCTACCTAGTGGTTCAATATGACACTTTTTTAAGGAAATCTTATAAAATGACGCTGTTGCTTACGGTATCAGAAATAGATGTAGCTAAATGGTTATTGATAGCAGAGCTTTGAATACTACACGGTTGTGTGTAGGACCACAGATTGATTTATTTCATATACATAAAAAGGTGTTTATTATCTAAAATGCTATTTATTATTTAAAATAATTAATTTGTTATTCCAGTTATGGATACTCCTGCAAATGTGTCGATAATGACGGTTCCTTTCTCGTGTTCCTTTCAATACTTGCCTTTATTGGTATATCCAATATACAACTGATTTTCCTAACAATACCAAACTTAAAAACTGTCTTAAGTAAAACTGACATCTATCAAGATTTTCGTCTGACACTATTCTTCTGTTGGTAGATGAAAAGAGGAAACATAAGAAAAGACCAGAGAGGGAAAGGAAAAAAAAAGCAAAAATCGATATGCAGACGTTCCTGCTTTGGCTGATTCCAAGCTCACTAAACACATCTGTTGTTAAAGATCAAAGTTTTTGCGCCAAGGGCCTGGTGGGTTCTACAAATCTTGTTATATTGTAATGTACCAAAAGATTGTAAAGATTATTTAGTATATGTAGCTACTAATTTGTTTTAAAAATTTTTCCACAAATTTAAGTCACGACAAAGACTAAGAAACTTTTCTTCATTTTCTCCAAAGGTATCAGCCAATGTCTTCTTAGCATCACAGACGTCTGCAGTTATCCCTTTCAGTTCTCTCTTACATATACCATTACATTGTTCTATTTTGAGCTGGCAAGTTAAAGAAGCCCCTCCTACCAAAAAAATGAGTAGGACTTTTGTAGTACAAAACTTGAAAATTACTTCTGACATTTGAGACTTTGTGCTAAAACATACTTAAATACTTTTTCCGTTTGATGCCATTCAGAGTATAAATCTTCGGAAAGGAAAGTATACATATATAACAACTTCTTTTATAATGAACATAGCGTGAAAGTAGCCAAAAATAAACAACAAAAGTAAAAAAAAAAAGAAAACGGAAAAATCAAGCATTATTTGGAGAGCCCAAGTGAAATTCATTCAACTCTTTCGGCCTATAGAGTCCTGGCTTTTTGTTTTAAACTCCAATACACGTAGATGGCAAGGCAACCGTGCAACGCCAATTATCAAAAAATCATCACCTTTTACATTTTAGCTTGCAAGGGCCAGACGGCAGTTGTCTAAGATGCTTGGTATACACTGGCTGAAACATGTTGTTCAATCCTGTCACCCAAATCTAAGAAGTTCAACATACATGACGAGCTTCAAATCGACACAGAAATTCATGCACTAAGCGTTTTTGTGATAGACATGCAATCCTCATGACTGGATGGCAAGATCATCTTAGTCGTGAAAATAATATAGGGAATTGACAGCAGAAAAGCACTTCTCTACACCTTTTTTAATCTGTGTTTCTTGATCTGTGTTTTTTAATCTGTGGATTAAAATATTGCCTACCAGACAAGACATTTGTGGGGACCAAACGTTTTTGGGTTGGAAAGTCAGTGATCTTTTCTTGAACACCTCAAAAACAACATCCTCTGGATATATTATCCCTATGTAAAAGGGAATCTTAGTTTGTCTACAATTTCTTAAAGGTCACCGATGACCTTTGTCTGAGAAGAATATAGTTGCAACGCGAATCAAATTCTGCAAAAGAGAATTGTTACAATTTTCGTCAGTTGTGAAAGGAACAGTTTTTATATTTTAGCACATTTAAATATGTTAAGTCCGGGGACGGTAAAGTTTTGAAAGATCAAAGCAAGGCATGTATATAAAAACACAAAGGACCTTCAAGAGATAAAATAGAGATAACCTACACCCACCTAAGTCTAAGCCATTTTTGGAAATTTGTGCACAACATCCTGATGACCTTGATCACTACAGCGCAAAGTAGGATTCGCCTTATGTGCAGATCAAAACATATTATTTGCAAACTATTATCAATTAGGTTAAATTAAATCACACTTTATCATAAATTCATGAATGAAACAAGCAACTTCCTTGTGCCTCCTCACAGCAAGAGATCGTTCAACAAAGCTGATGTTATCTGAAGACCTGGCCTTGGAGCCTTCATTGATTCTGATAACAACGCCCCTCTTTCATATAGTACTTGAAAAAGCCGAGGAAGGCTACGAATAGATTAGTACGTGAACACGAGTGCTATTTAAATCTCCTTTTAAGTCCAAGTTTTCAAACACATGGCTAATTTTAGCGATCAGTATTCAATACAAACATTCAACTTGTTTTACTTAAGAAGTGTCGAAATCAATCACACATCTTTAGTTTGGTTGTTTTTGAAAGCGGAACGTTTTCAGCCGAAAAAATTTTCCTTTTTCCACATTTATCTACAGAGTAAACATATCCACGGGAATCGTGCTGTGCATGTTATCCACATTTGTAAATGCGATTCCTTGTTTTGACTTTTGTATAGTTGGGAAATTAGCTGATATTGCTTTAAGTATTTTCAAAATATATTCTTCTCGTTATGCTTATTGCTTGTTATGCTGTTACTTCTTCAGTATAACTTGGCCACCTTGTACTAAAGTGCTTGGACTATAAAGTTTAAGAGGTTTATAATCAACCCAGCCCATTCTATCAGCAGCAAAGCTACGAACTTCCAAATGCTCGACATTGTAGACAAAATCATTTAAGAAAATATTAAACAGTACAGACCCTACCACAGATCTATGAGGGACACCAGTTTTCTTTCCAACCAATCACTACATGTTGTGTCCACATTTATTCTCTTCTCTCTATATGAGATATAATTGCCTACTCGACTTAAGAACTGTAGGCCAAACGCATACTCATTTGATTTAGCAATACATAGATCATGTGACATGCAATCAGATGTCTTTGAAAGTTCATTTAACATATACTGACAGCGCCTTTCCTATGAAATTATTTTATTATGATACAAATCGCGTAATTTTGTACTCTATATCCTTCTCTATCAGCAGAAAACAGATCTGAAGTTTTTCAGGGTCATGAAATAATCGATTTGCTTAGCTATCACACCCTGTTAGACTTCGGGCATAACCTGACTGGGTCAGAACATGTCTACAACCATGACACATTACCTGGCTTAATAAATTCAAGAACTGTAATGCTATTTTCACCGAAAACAATTTTCTCTTGACTTTTTATGATTTATTGGAAAATTATGTTTCAGATGTTTCCCAGAAAAATTTGTATGTTGCAGGACCTAAACTTTCTCCAAGCAGTCCAATACTTTTCAGTGTTTTGTCGATAATTACATGCTTCCAATCCAAAAAGTGTCCAAAATTTCGCAGTGTTCTGTTAGTAATTACATTCTCCTAAGCTTACAAATGTCAAAAATTTGAAAGTGTTTTGGCGATAATTACATGCTTCCAATCCCAAAAGTGTAAAAAATTTCAGAGTGTCTTGTCGGTGATTACATGATCCCAACCTTTCGGAAGTCCAATACTTCACAGTGTTTTGTCGGTACTTACAAGCTTCCAGTCCTAAAAATGTCAAAAATTTGAAAGTGTTTTGGCGGCAATTGCATGATCCAAAAACTGCAGAAGTCCAATACTTCACAGTGCTTTGTAGGTAATCACATGCTTCCAGTCCTAAAAATGTCAAAAATTTGAAAGTGTTTTGGCGGCAATTGCATGATCCAAAAACTACAGAAGTCCAATACTTTACAGTGCTTTGTCGGTAACTGCATGATCCTTAGCCACCAAAAGTTCAATGCTTCAGTGTTTTATCGATAATTACATGCTTCCAATCCTAAAAGTGTCCAAAAATTTTCGCAGTGTTCTGTTAGTAATTACATTCTCCTAAGCTTAAAAATGTAAAAAATTTGAAAGTGTTTTGGTGTTAATTGCACGGTCCCAAATCTACAGAAGTGCAATAGGTCACAGTTTTCGGTAATAAGATGAATCAAGGCTTAAAAATGTCAAATGTTTCACGGTGTTATGTCGGTAAGTACAGGATTCCAATCCTAAACGTATGTCAAAAGTTTCACAGTGTTATGTCGATAATTGCATGGTCCCAATCCTAGAAAAGTCCAATAGTTCACAGTGTTTTGTCGGTAATTACATGACTAAAATCCTAAAAATGTCAAACGTTTCACACTGTTATGTCGTTAATTAGATGATCCCAATTCTAGAAATGCCGAATTCTTTAGAGTGTTTTGTCGATAATTACATGATTTCAATCCTAAAAGTGTCCAAAATTTCACAGTGTTCAGTTGATAATTGCATCATCACTACTCTAAAAACTTCCGACATTTCACAGCAAATAAAGGGAAATTAATTCTGCAATCATAAGAGAAGAGGCAACCTTGTGTATTATACTGGTAAACATCGTTCAGGTCATAAAAAGGCCAGCCGACCTTACCAATGTCTAAATCTGCTTTTCCCACCCGCTTAAACTAATGAACAAAATATTCTGCAAGAAGGAATTTTGAGACATTTTTTATCAACCACTTTTAAATCATCTGTAAAGATCGCACGGGCAATAAACTGGAATTTTCTGTTCTTGATGGAAACTTTTTAAGTTGCTGTTAGCTTTACCATTATAACACAAAGACGATTAAGCTGTCAATGAAAAGAAGCAATGGCATATTTTTACCAATACAAGGGCTCTTTGCGGCAGGAAACCGACTTAAAGATGAAAGACTTAGTAACCTTCAATCTCATTTCTCTCTTTGTGTCAATGTACAGAAGTCGGTACACAAAAGTAGCAAGACATCTGGTCTTGTCTCTTTAGTTGCGTAAACACGTCAAACAGCTGTAAAATAGCAAAAACCTTCTCAATCAAAAGTATATTATACCATAAAACTAAAAAAAACCCATCAATTCTGCATCTATTAGGGTAAAAAGCTTTCTGAAATTGTAGCTCTGAGCAATTGCTCGTATGTTCAATATTTCACAAAGTATGTTTCAGAGATCTGTAATGTATGAATGTCTCAAATTTAAAGTTCAGTAAAACCTTGAGATACTAGCTTTAGAGATCTGTATGATCTTTAGTACTTCTGCGATATCTCATTCTATCATTATAATTGCTTTATTATATTTTAACGCATCAAATGAAAAGTTTGGTAACATCTCTTAATTTTGCTACATTCCATCGTATAAGTTAGGCTTTGGGAAACCCAGCGAATGACATGGAAAGTTTGATGATGTCTCAAAGTTCATTAACACTGCAAGATGACTGATATATTTTTTGTGACATACCAACATATCAATCTCAAAGATCTATAATGTTCCATGATATTACTTTTAAACTTCCATTATATCCCAAGGTATTATTCTCAAACATGTATCATATTCCAAGGCATTGCTCTTAAACTTGTATTATATCCCACGGTATTACTCATAAACGTCTATTATATTGTAGCCGAGCAATATTAA
The DNA here is from genome assembly GCA_024741275.1 of Chironex yamaguchii. Classification (NCBI taxonomy): domain Eukaryota; kingdom Metazoa; phylum Cnidaria; class Cubozoa; order Chirodropida; family Chirodropidae; genus Chironex; species Chironex yamaguchii. The sequence goes on along the minus strand of JANTCA010088154.1, from coordinate 7,548 downwards.
AGTTCTGTAATATCTCAAAATCTATGTTATATAGCTTTTTTGTATTTCAACGAGTCAATTTCAAAATTTCCGTAATATGCAAAGGTGTAAATTTAAAAGTTCTATTGCATCTTGGCAAATCAATTTTGTATTTTTGTGATGTCAAAACGTTTTTAACATTCCACTGTATCAATGTTATTTTTCTGTAATATCTAAATGTTCTGCTATATTTCGCTGCATCAAGATTTCAAAGTTACATTATATGATGTGCTTAATTCAAAGTTCTGTTATATTGCAACTGATCAATTCTACTTGTTTAAAAGTTCTGTAATTTTCAAACGTGATATCTCAAATGTTTCTGTTGATCCGGGTCTATTTTTGTAGAACTTCTGTTGTCTTTTACGACGAGTGATTTTTAAAAGGAAACAACAACAAACTGTCTGTTTATTTTTGCATTGTTGATGGCTTACCACCTTTAAAACAGATGGGTTCTGACAGGTTTTCCAAAATCTTAGTTACAATCTAAAAAATAAGTACAATAGAAATAAAACAGGATAGACAATGACTTTTCTCGGTTGAAAAACCTGAGACAAATTTGATAACAACACTTTACAGAGAAGTCACTTTTATCGGTTGGCACATTCTGTCCAAGAAGAGGGAAGTCAATCTCATCAAAACACCTGAGCATAGGACACTTTGTATTCGAAATTAGGGAAAATAAAATCCATTCTCCTTAAAACGGGTATTTGGAGGTTGCTGATTTTAGGATTTTTCAAGATAACACTAATCTTTCAACCGGAAAAATGTTTTATTCACAAAATCTCCTATCTAATCAAAATTTCCTTGCTCACGCAGTATTTCAATCGATATAAAAACAGAGATGAAAAAAGCTCTAGCAAAATATTTCTACGCGGACGATCTCAGAACTGCGATTTCAGCGATCAATAAAGACTGCACACCTACCACAAAAAAGCTTAGGAGTATATGAATTTCTGTGCCGATGTGAAGCTCGGAATGCAGGTCGCACGTCTCAAAGATTGGGTGACAGGATCAAGCAACATGTTCCAGCCACTGTACGCCAAGCAGCAATTCCACCCAGAGAACAGCCATCTCGCGCTTGCAAAGCGAAAATGACTGCCAAAACATGCAATTCTGCCATAGGCCAACATCTACTAGAAAATATAAAATACGTCAAAATGTATAAGGACGAAAATTTTCGGATAATTGGCACAGCTAGATCGTCCTTTCATTTAAGTGTATTGGAGTCTGTCTACATTAAAACAACAAAACCAGTACTCTGTAGGCAGAAAGTTGTCTTTTTTAGAAAAATATTCATGCATCTATAATTTCCTTTCTGACGATTCATATTCTAAAGAGTGTCAGAAAAAACAACTTTTATGTATGTTTATTGCGCAAAGTCGCAATTTTTCCAAGGGATTTTGAAGTTTGTACCTAGAAAAGACTGTTTAAATTTATCAGTTCTAGAATGTTTTTGATAATCTAACTTGTCAGTTTGAAAGTTCTGCTGTGTCTCAAAGTTTTGTGATATTCCAAGATATTACTCGCCACAAAACGCCCTACAGGATATTTACTTCTAACAATACGAAGTTTATGGTTTACGAGTTTCTTACAGGGTCGTCGGATAGACGTTATCATGAATTTCTTTTCATAAACTTTATTTAAAGTCAGGAATCAGTTAGTTGCAGGTTGAGAAGTGCTAGGCTACGTAAGGGAAAGTTTGAAGTTTTAATCTAAGGGGAAAGTATGGATGATGTGAAATTGGATTGCTACGTGTTCGTGACTGAGTCACCATTGTCGTTGGTGTCTTTATGACCTTTTTTTTCGGTAATAACTGAAGTGTACTGTATAGAAAGTATGAGACACAAACCATCAATTCAGGATAGGAACCAAATCAATAACCTCCTGCGTTACGGCAATGTGCTCCGACTACTAAACTACTGAGAAATTTTCTGTCGGAAGTGAATTTGGGATGACGTGATTTGTTGATTCATCATCATCATCATGTGCCATCTTCGATACAAAGGGCTCGATCCATGGCTTCTTTTTCCCTCCAAAGTTCCTTCCAGAATTACCTGACAGTTCCTCTTGTTTGTTACATAGTCAGCATGTTTAAGTTTGTTTTACACAAGGTTAGTCACCAGCTTCTTTGTTGCTACACCCATTCATTACAATACTTCTCTGTTGGTTACTCTTTCTCTCAAGCTTATGAATTAATCCCATTAGTCACGTGACACAATTATATCTGCCATGATGGATCACATCAAATCCTTAGCAACGCATGACAATCATGTTGGATGTGTCACCTATTCAATGTGCTGGCAAAGTAGATATGTTAGCATTTTTTTAGCATACTTTTAGCATGTCTTATAGCAGCCAGTAGAATTGCGGTTTACTCACTATAGATCGCTAGCTCATTCTTTTGTTTTATGAATTTTGTGGACCTCCGCTGGTGTTAGAGCTGTGATTACCTACGATTTGTGAACCAAAGATAAACTTGGCTTCTTTCTATATTTACTAGGTCCTGTTTTATGCATATATGTATGTATGTATGTATGTATGTATGTATGTATGTATGTATGTATATATGTATCTATGTATTTATGTATATATCTATGTATGTATATATATATGTATGTATGTATATATGTAAGTATGTATTTATGTATGTATGCATCTATATATATATGCATGTATGTATCTACGAAAATGGAGGAATGGTACTCGTCTGACAAGACGGAGCAATCATATCATGTATGTATGTATGTATGTATGTATGTATGTATGTATGTATGTATGTAAGTATGTATGTATGTATGTATGTATGTATATATGTATGTATGTATGTATGTATGCATGTATACATGTATATGTATGTATGTATGTATGTATCTATGTATGTATGTATGTATCTATGTATGTATATATGTATGTATGTATGTATGTATGTATGTATGTATGTATGTACATTTTTCTCAGCTTTTTGGATCAGGTTTTCCCTGGGAGTGCAGTAGTTGATTCTCAGCATGGCATACGATATTTAGCACAGCATACGATTATCACCATAGCATAGGATACTCTGGATAGCATGCAATTCTTAGCATAGCATAATTAATATGGCTTAAATGCAGCACAAAGTTCCATTTATGTATGTGGTTTTAAGCAACTCTGTACTGTTAAGTGGGTATATGATTTATTAAAATGAATTTTTCATAATTCATAAATTTTTTTTGTGAAAAGCCATCTTTTATAGGCATATTACAGTGTTGAAAACACACAGCATCTCGGGAGACAGGGCCGACAGATAACTTTTGACACTGCGGGGGCCAATACAAAACTAAAAGGACCAGAATGACGTCATGACAATTATTTTCCGAAAAAAACCTTGCATCTATGCCAAATAATCTTTCATGTACTTTTAGTCGCATACTTCTGGTTTCAGAGGACTGTCTACAAACGTTCTGAAGTGGCGCCTAGTTAATATCAATGATTCACTTTTGGGAATATCCACAAATAATTCATGCATTCCACACAAAGTCCCTGATGTAATTTGTCAACCATGACATCTCTTTTAAGTGAAAACTTTCTCAAATTTGATTATCCAAGTGCAATGGACATGACATTGTCTAAAAACGGTATTCAGCAAACCAAATCATCAATTGACACATTCAATACATGGGACAGTGTATAGGGGAAGCTTTGGGAGACTTTTGTACTATTTAAGTTTATTTGTGATTTTATGCTGACCATATTACTACCTCATCATATCATTTAGCAACTTTTAATGGTATTGAATGTCGGAAAAGAACATCTTCAATAGCTTTCACCAAAGTCTTTGTTTTCATAGAGTCTACCTGGTTAAGGCCTATAAGATCCTGATGAACCTGCAATGAGCTGCCATAATTGCATGCCAATAACCACAGGGAATAAACGACTAAGGTGACTTAATCTCAAGTCTCTATTAACTACCAGCAGAAATGACTTAGACCTGGGCAGAAAACAATAATCAATTAGAAGCACATCGAAGTCAAGTCCTTTTGATGGGGTCATGGATGTTCAGGTATGGCTAAGACATTTTAGCATATTTTTACATTTGACAAATTGCCAAGAGGAAAAGAGAACTGATAGTCTGTTGTCTTTTTTAACCATGGACGTTTTTGATGCTGCTATTCATACACTGTCGGAAGCTGATTTGTCTAGCTTTGATGCTGTCCAAGCCCTTCTTCGTCAAAGGTATGGCCATGTTGACCAATACTCCCTTCATCGTGAGTTTTTGGATGCTGGGCAATCCAGCACCTGTTATAAAGATTTTCGCCTTCAAAATTTGCGACATTGCGCTAAAATCATACTTAAAAGCATTTTTCGTCTGACATTACTCAGAGTATGAAACGTCAGAAAGGAAAGTATATGTATATGGCAACCTATTCTATTTATGGAGTGTCAGACGAAAAAAGCTTTCAAGTATGATTTTAGCGCAATGTCGCAAATTTTGAAGGCGATTTTCAAGTTTTGTACCACAAAAAGATTATAAAGATTTTCTTCGACACCTCCGTTTCCTTCTACCAACTACGTTTTCCATAGGTAGTCTACCTGATTTTATCGAAGAACTTTTGTTTGTTCAAGGTGTGGAATTTGATCGTGTTTGTAAAGAGTTGGCTATATCTAAACCAGCTTTTCTAACCAATGCTGTTGTTATGGCCAATGGCTAAGCTTCGTCTATGAGTTCCAGTGCATCTGTGCTGATTATTGGGTCGTCTGCGAGTGAACCTTGTTACCATTATTGCAAAATGACTGCCTTGCTATTGTCCCGTTGTGTAAAGCAGTGAATTTAGTCTGTCATAACTGCAACATAAAAGGACACCTAGCTAAAGTGTGTAAGGAGAAGTATGGTGTCGCTACTACTTCCCGTCCTCAACCAGTGGAAATTCGCACCGTTTTTATTAATTCTGACCATTCTGGCCAATTTGATGTTACCTTGTCTGTAGCCGATCATCCCGTGATTTTTTTGCTTGACACTGATGTATCGGTCTCATTAACGAATAAATCATTGTATGAGACTTACTTTACCCAATTTCCCTTAGATACATATGATGTGCTCCTCACTAGCTACTCTGGTACCAAGATTCCCGTTTTTGGTAAATGTCTCTTACCTGTTTTGATATCACAACTGGACAATCCTTGCTTGGTCGTGACCTTATTCAACAACTTAATATCAATCCGATACTTGTTTACACTGTCCTTTATCCTTCTTCAAGCCCACATGCTAATTTTCCGTCCTTAACTGGGAATATCAAGCCCCCCCACTGGTTTTGTTCATAACCCATTGCTAAAATACGATGCAAACCCATCATCAAACAAGTTCGTCGTCTTCAATTAAGTCTTGAAGATGAAGTTGCTACCCAAATTCAAATGGTGCTTGACGATGATATTACTCAACCTGTCAAGGCTTCACCGAGGGTGTCACCTATAGTTGTTGCGCGACGCAAAAATGGGAACATTCAAGTATTTGTTGGCCTCCGAAAGGTTATCAAAGCTATCATTGTTGATCAACATACCTTACCGAGGTATTAAATTGCATTCTACAAAATTATTTTCCACTTTGGACCTAAAATCCGTTTACCATCTACTTGATCTTTCCGTGCCAGGTCATGAATTGACGACCTTCATCACGCATGTGGGTATGTTTCGCAACAAGCGTCTCCCCTATAGTTTAGCCTCCAGCCCTAGTGCACTTATGAAAGTAATGGACCATGAATCTTAAGAGTTTATCAGGTGTTACTTGTTATTTAGATGATTTGCTCTTTTTTGGTTGTAATCTTCGTCACCATTACGAAAATATAAAAGCTTATCCGTTTAGTTGAGCAAAATGTCAACCTTAACGAAGATCGTTCTGGTTTAGATTTTCTTGGTAGGCATATTTCTTTGTCGGGTATCTGCCCTACTTCCAACCATCTTACTGCTATCAAGGATGCTCCCCATCCTTCAGATGCTAGTCAGTTACACTTCTTTTCGGTGTTAGCCCAATTTTACTAAAATCATCTACCGGATTTTGCCAAGCTTGCTGAACACCTATATGCATTAACTAGGAAGGGTGTAAGCTTTGTATGGTCGTCTGCCACTGATACGGCTTTTCGTTGTCTTAAGGATGCATTTCTTCGCTCTATTCCCCTGGCATATTACAAGACTGATCCCCAGGTTCTTACCATTTTGACTTGTGATGCTAGTGGCTTTGAGATTTTGGGGGTGCTCGGTCAAAAAGTCAGGGGCATTGAGCATTCCATTTCATTTGTTAGTCGTCGTCTCAGCTCTTATGAACAGAAATATTCTGCTTGTTGAGCTCTAGGCTTTAGCTTTTGTATGGTCGATTGAAAAGTTCCATGTCTTCCTGCATTGCAGACCATTTACACTATGCGCTGGACATCACCGCCTTACCACCCTCTTATCTGCTAAAGGTCTTGGGCATGTTCCTTGTCGCATTGTGCGCTGGACAACCCGTCTACTTGTATACAGTTTTGACATTGAATACTGATAATGTAGTCAGAGATTGTCTGTCGTGTCTGCCCCTGAAGCCTGAACAATTGCACGACCTTGCCCAATTTGAGATTATTGGATTTGTTGACCTTGCCGATCATCCTGTTTCCATACAGGATGGACATAAGTCAGCACAATGCTGATGATGTTGAGTTGCAATTGTTCTATATGTACATTTCTAGTCCATGGCCCTCTTACTCATCTTTGTCCCATTGCCCTTTCACAATGAGCAAAGTGTTGCAACAACGTCTACAAGAATCTTATTGGTGGCACAAATTAGAATTGTCCGTCGAGCGTTTCACTTGGGAGTGCCGCAATTGTTCGGAATCAGACAAGCACTTGACTTTACGTGACATTCCAGTCGGTTTGCTGTCCAGCACGACCTTGGGAACGATTGCTTATTGACATTATAGGCCCTGTTGAGACAACGAACAAACGTTATGTCCTTTGCCTCGTGGATTACCACTCCTAATCGGTTGAGTGCGCCGCTGTCAACACTATTAACTGCACTTTTTTCAAAGTATATTTGTTCGGTTTGGTCTGTCTAAGATCCTCGTTTCTGACAATGAACTGCAGTTCCGATCTGTCGAATTTGGTCATTTCTTACTCTCTTGCGGCATCAAACATACATTTCTGCCGTCTACAACCCGTCTGCTAATGGTTGTGTCAAACGCATGAATCAGAACATTAAAGCCGTCATCCAACGTGCTGCTAGGGAGAAAGCTCCCTTAAACGACATACTTCAAGAGGTTATGCTTGCTTACAACAACATCAGTCATTCTACTACGCAACAGAAGCTCACATTTCTACTTTTTAATCGTACTTTACGCACCCGACTCAATGCCGGATTGTTTCTTTGCCAACCGCCTCTTCTCTCCCCTCATACCTTGACCTCTACCGTCGAGTCCGACAATGCCAACACTCGACGTGCTGCGTGCTGTAGATAATAATAATAATAATGATAATAATAATAATAATAATAATAATAATAATAATAATAATAATAATAATAATAATAAT
>JANTCA010088132.1:0-13947 GCA_024741275.1 Chironex yamaguchii | reverse complement strand
AACTCAGCAACACCCAAGAGAAAAAGGACGGAGAAAAAGGATTCCTATCTCCAACCAAACAAAATATGAATGCAAACGTTCAGAAACTTGGTTACTCTATCCTTTATAACCTGAATAACCTAGTTGGCAAAATTACCTAATTATGTCCTAACCTAGACCTTAATTGTAAGCCAGTTCTATCCCATAATCTGATTTGATTCTATGCGTAAAATACATATAAACCAATAATTATAGTAAAACCAGCATTAACAAATACATCACAAAACTATCCAATTTAATTTGGCAAAGCAAACGATCAAAACATGCGATTCTGCCATAGGCCAACATTTACTAGAAAATTTAGAATGCGCCAAAATGTAAAAAGACCAGAATTTTCAGATAATTGGCACAGCTAGATCGTCCGTAGAGTCCGTCTACATTAAAAAAAGAAAACCAGTACTCTGTAGGAAGAAAGAGTTCGTTTTTTCCCTTGGACTCTTTCAATAATGTTTTGTTTCCTTATTTTCTCTTTCTTTGTTTCCTTTCTTGTTTATGATCGGCTAGTTTTGCTACATGTTTCGTATAAATAGGTTGCCATGTACATATACTTTCCTTTCTGACGTTTCATACTCTGAAGAGTGTCAGGCGAAAAAAGCTTTGAAGTGTGTTTTTAGCGCAATGTCGCAAATTTTCAAGGCGATTTTCAAGTTTTGTCCCACGAAAAGATTGTTCAAGAAAAGATATATTTCTAAAGACACAGAAGAATAGGACGGATTGCGATTAAGAAAATAATGAAGATAGGAATGTAAGGTGTGATTGAACTGAGAGGGTGACACAAAAATTGTAGAACAGAAAAGAAGTAATTAAAAGTGTGAATGTTGGTGTTGAGGGTTCAAGATTTCAAAAGTGTGGGTCAGTCATTTCCCGATTGCGAGTCTATGGTGGTAGTCTCTAGTGCTGCGACAGACAACATTCCACTTAAGGTAGATAGTTTTGGGCACTTTTACAACGTGTTCTATCGTATGAGTGTGGCTAGGTGGTATGGTTGGTGATGCAATGGTATTGTCCTTAACAGTGTTATTTTCCTGAATAGTGTTATTGTCCTTAACAGTGTTATTTTCCTGAATAGTGTTATTGTCCTGAATAGCGTTATTGTCCTGAATAGTGTTATTGTCCCGAACAGTGTTATTGTCCTTAATAGTGTTATTGTAGTTTGGCATGGCTAGGGCAAGATAAGTGCAGTCAATTGTGTATAGAGTGATTTTTAACTGGGATGTGTGCGAGTGGATGAGATGGTAAGTTACGACTACCGGGATGAGTGATGTGGTCTACTGTTTGCTGGATTTCAGAGCAATGGCATCAGTCCATTCAAGGGTGAGGTTGCGCGATTTGGTACGAGTACGTCTTAGGGATTAAGTCTGGTCCAAGGAAGTAGCAGAATATCCACTCTGCGTCGGATATTAAGGTCATTGCAACAGGTGCAATGTAGTCTTACCCATTCGGATTATGGATTTTAGGCGCATGGGGGTGCAAGGGGTCTTACCCATTGGGATTATGGATTTTAGGCGCATGGGGGTGCAAGGGGTCTTAATGAAGATAGTCGTGAGAGTCAGTTGGTTTGTAATAGACGGGATGTAGTGATGCGTCTGTCAGTGATGGTCAGCTAAAGGTCAAGGAATCATAGATTTTTCTGAGATAGACCATGTAAATTTGATGGTAAGATTGAAAATGTCAGCGTATGCTCTAACCACGGTAGAGCAGCTGCTCCATTAACGGTGTTGATGTAGCATTTACAAACACCCGGCATGTTCCCGTTATTTGTGTTTTATCTTCTCTTTTAAGTAACCTACAATGGAACCTAGCATTACGCAAGTTGTGTAGTATCATTTGAATCTAACACTTTGTCGTGCGAGTGACAAATTTTAAACACAATGAAAATATTTCAGAGCACATATTCATACTCCACACAAGTAACTTTAGTTCAAATTCCACACCTTAAAGCGGACAGAAATCAATTAAACTCAACATTGGTAGGTGAAGTAGTGTGTTCAGTCTCAGTCCAAGGGTACTTACAAATGCAGAGCCCCTAATAATGTGATGTCACGCACCTAACACTTGTACTTGAAAGAACTTAGATAACAACTCATCACTAATAAATAAAAAGCATAATGATTCCTTCACGAGACCGGTGGAGTCAACTTTACACCAGTATGCCAAGTCGTTAGAGCACGAACTTAATGCCCGTGAGTGAAGTGTGTAAGTTACTATTAAGGTATACCGTAAATCGTCAAATAAGTCCCTGGGTGCTCATTCGCAAAAATGAATGTTTAGGTGGGAGCTTATTTGAGGGGAGTTATTTGAGGGGAGCTTGTTTCAAAGTATAGCATTTTCCTCAAAGGTTGACATAAAAAAACGACATAATGTTCTCAATCAACTAAATTAAAAAATTACAATAAGGCGGCTCTTTCGAAAACAAAATTTGTCTGTCAGTAACTATTTCCTCATCGTCATCACTATCTTTATCTAACACCACTATCATGTGGTGTTGAAGCATCAAAATCAGCCACATCAGGAGAAAAACCAATTTCTTCTTCCTCCGTCCAAAGCTTCATTTGCTCTGCAAGCATCGCTTTCCCTGTTTGGCAAGATTGGCCTTCATTGAAGCAATGTGGTTCACCATCTTCACTTCCATCAATGGCCATTGTTAATGCGAAACTTTCAAATGATCTTCTTATACTTTCACATGAAAGCTCATCCCATGCCTCTAATATCCACTTGATAATTTCAAGATGAGGAGGTGCTTTTAGGCTGCCTGCTTCAGTTTTACTCTGAATCCCTTCTGATGCCAGCCATGCATCATATTTTTCTGTGCATTTGGCCTTGAATGGCTTATTCCAGGTAACATCTGGCGCTTGGATATATTTTGTACATGTAGAGTCCACCTATCCATCACACCTATAGCACCTCACGCCCTATACAAGACTTTATATCAAGCAATGGAAAAACTCAAACCTGGGTGAGTTTATGCCAGTCTATTTTTATATTGCTGAATCAACAGTACAGGCATAGGCCCTTAAAACTACGAATTGTGCTTGATTTAAATCTTGATTTAATCAAATACAACAGATACAAAATTAATATACATTAAACATAAAAAGGTCTAAATCATTGATTAAATACTCTAATTATTATTCTACATAAAGGTAAAAGCATACTAATTATGATAAGAAAACTATTATACCTCTTGACTACAGCGGAGTTCTTGCCTCAATCATTCCGCTACACATACTACTGAATAAGGGTAGGGATTTTAATTTTAAATTGGCACTATTGCAAATCATGTGAGAAAAGTCACGTGTTAACTGAAAGGAATTGCTCAATAATCATAAGGTGTCCCAAAATGGAACAGGAAGGAATTCTTACTTACACAGAAGGGGAAGTGCAATTAAAGGTACTAACATTTTCTACAGTACATTCTCCTGGAATGATGGCAGTGTCGATCTTTTTAGATTTCAATGACGCCTGCACTGCTGGCGCCAAATGGCACTTATAGATATCCCAAGTCAATAAGCAATGACAAAAGGAAAACTGTCCCAACACTGAGTCTACCCACATTAAAGTGAGATCTGTATCCATCCATCCATCCATTTGAAGATATTGCAACTACACATTTATGTTGGCACTCCTTCTTCAGGGCCTCAGTTTTTCTCTTTGCCCCCTTGAAAACAATGAATGGTGTAAGCTCTATGCCATCCCCTTTTACAGCCAGACCAACTGTTACTCTGCATTTCTTGTGGTTGGTTCTTTTCAAACTTATAATTTTTGAACCAGTGACATTGACAGTTGTACTCGAAACCATGTCAACCCAGAAAAGTGTTTCATCAAATGTGATGATGTCATGAAACTGATAGCAGAACTTTTGGCGTAGTCGACGAACTCTTAGAATTTATGACACAATTTTAGTAATTAGCGAGTCAGGTTCCTTCTGGGCAATAGACGTTTTATGCCTCAGAGACAGACGCCTGTCTAAACTTTTCCAACCACCCTTTACTTGCTTCAAAGATTTCTTCCTGTCGATCTGGTTCCGCACTCGATTTCTTCGTGAATCACCTGTTAAGTTTCAAAAAATATTTCTTAAATAGTATAAACCAATGTCAGATCAGCATGAAAATTTAAGGTTTTTATTGTCATAGTCAAGGGCGAAACTACTGGGGTACGAGGGGTGCAGCAACCCCAATTATTAAAATCGACGACTTCATTGGGCAATTTTTGTAACTGCTTGTATATTTGTCGGGCAATTCTGAAGGCCTGGCATGCTACATGCCCATTTCTCAATGCCTAAATATTTTTCTGGGTTCATATGCTATAAACAAAATGATTTTAAGACATGATACCCCGTCTAATCATTGATAGGCCATGCCCATATGTCGGGCATTAATGCTTCACACCCCCTAATGGAAACGCCCAAGTTTTGCTCCTGGTCATAGTAAGATAAATCGAACCTCACCTTTGCCTTCTTCAAAATAAGTTTTCGTGAAACTCGTAGCTTTCTTGAACGACGTTGAAAAATCCATTATAACAGGCATTCCACCGTGCTTTCACTTAAGAGGTTTTCTGCCACAACCATCAAGCCTCTTACGCCCCTTTGTGCCACATGAAGACAGCATGCTTTCTAAATATCACTTTCTTTCTCCATTCACAAACAGAAGTACGATCCACATTGAATTAAGTCGCTGCACCTTGATTTGAACTCATTTTAGCTTTCCTGACAACTTCAAGTTTGAAGCCAATAGTGTATGGTCGTATCTTTTTCCCTTTGTATGAAGTTGTCAGAAGATGTTTCGCATGCTTCCATTTTGATCACCAATATTGATTTAACTCTGACTACTAGTTGCTGTTAGGACTGAAAAATGTAAACTCGTTGGGGCGGGTCTACACTTCTTCAACAGGATAGAATACATTTCCGTACAATTTTCCGGCAAATGAAGGGTAATGAGACAGATTGTTTTAAAAATAGAAACTGCAAATTACCTCGAGTCTCCACGTTATCCTGCTAAATCGACTGCTCATGGTAACAGCTTCCCAATGTTAAGTTTTCCCTTCGCTGAACGCGAACATGTCTAGCATACTTCCACTAAGTTTTGAAATGAGTTATAACATTGAGTTTAGTACGGTTATTCTACGTCATCATATCTACACAGATTCTTGGACTCCTCGTACTGGACAACAGCTTGTTTGTCGAAAAGACACCCACGAGGCAGCTCCTGAATATAACGGGAATGCTATTGGAGTTTTTTAAGAGACAAGGATGAATCATCATTGGTCGGACACGTACCTATAGTACTCTCATGCTTGCTGACAAACTTTCTAAATACAGCAACAGCTAATAAGCCGGAGGTAACCGTAAGCTGGAGAAGAAAAAGAGAAGCTGGTCTTGTTGTCCCGGCAAATTACAAAGCCATGACAAAGAGCATGAAAATGGCGACAATTCTTGTTCACCAATTGAATGAGAAAAGATAAACATCAGCGTTTTGAGCTTCTAATCACAAACACTGATATCATGAAGAGTTACAAAGTGCTGTGTGAAGATCTAACAAAAATTATAATTTGTTATCATCGCATAAGTCGTTTCTTTTTGCTTTTTTGTTTCCAGTCAAAGGAAGTAATACTGTATAGCAATTGTCCTGTGGGGGCTTTCATGAAGTAAGGTGATATTATGATTCCCTCGAATAAGGTCCCATGGTGGATTGTTCGACGGGGGGGGGGCTTATTTGCAAAAATGAATGTTTAAGTGGGGGCTTATTCGGAGGGGGGGCTTATTCGAGGATTTACGGTACGTTTGCTGAGGTTCAAACTTATTCAAACCATCCACTTGGCATGAAATAATTCCTCCAGTTCAAGTCAAGGTCCTTTCGCTTAACGCCTCGCGGTTCCATCTTTTGATAAAAGTACCTCCAGTCTGTAGAGGACGCAGACTGAAATCTCCTTTGATTAGCAGTTTAAAATGCTATTTAACTTAAGGAAGAGTCACATATTCAACACCACGCATTTCATCTGGCCTTGAATGTCTATGTAATCACAATCTATGTTCCTAAATATGTCATGGTAAAAATTTGCTTACAGAACAACTTTTGAAAATAAATACACCTTAATTTAGCAAATATCGCATGGCAAGCAACCAGATAACAGGTAAATTTGAATTAACATAACACAAAAGCTGTATTAACTTGTTACGATCAAACAAAAGTCGACCGAGTAACAGTTCAAAGCAAAACGCAATAAAGCATATTTTAAGTCTACAAAAGACGCAACTCAAAACAGCTCACCTCCTTATATATTTCCTAACCCGATATAGAAAAGAGACACGATCGACGAGTACGCTATTGAAACAAAACATTCTACTTTTGAAGGCTGATTTCACTTTTTATAGAGATTAGGGAGACTCAGTGTGAGAGTAGTCACTGAGGCAGTAGTCAGTTTTAATGGCTTCATTATAGAACCACGTCTAACAAATATTTAAACGTCTATCACTTAAGCGAACTGCAACTGGATTACTGCAGCCCCATCAACACGAAAGAAGTTATTGCTCACTCATAAGATGAATAACTACGTTTAATTGATCTTTATAGCAGTGCTTTCCAACTCCAGTGCGGAAACAATGAAGCTATCTCACCAACAGTTTGCGGAAAAGTCCTAAATCACACCTGTTACGACGAGTCATTGCTGTTCCGTGTCACCAAATGGACATCGCGCTAACGTGTAACTACTTGAAGACAACGATATCAGTCGGACATGCTTACATCAGCTTCAAACGAGACTGGAATGTTGCAAGTTTCATGCCCTAACACTTGCACCGTCAATAACTGATTCAAGGTTTGGGATAAATAGCACACAAGAATAGGTGCAATGCTGAAGCTGAACGATTCGCAAGGCAATAACATAAAATGGAAAAATCGTACACTAGTGCATAATTCAAACATTGTTGCTGTAAAACTCAATATAGTTCAATCGCTTAGCGCAATGCTTTTCTTCTTAAGTATTTACAACTTTAGCTATCAGTAGAGTGAAAATATGGGTGCAATAACAACCCTCAAATCCTGAATTATAGAATTCTAGCTTCTTTAAAACCCTCACGTGCTTCTAAGCAAGCACTGCCCTTAAAACGTTTTCAAGATGTTTGAATACACCATATCACCACTAATTCGTTCGTGATCCTTCACTACTAAGTAAACAAAACATACAGAATAAAAGTTATTCTCTGGACGAAGTCCCTGGGAGCAAGACAAGTCGTGTGCCTACATTCTAATACAAAAATACTCTTTCCGAAACCCAGTCGATTTCTAGCACAAGAAGGCAAGATGGCAGCAAATACATGTTTAGCAAACATCGCAGGCCCCCAAAAGAAGCCTGTAACAATATAGGTATGTGCCCTATTACTTTGTACAAAAATAGAAAAGGTCACAGAAACTAAATGGCTGAGGGAGACACGTTAACAGCACTATATTTTTCTACAAATTGTACATTCGAAGAAATGTAATTTTAGACGCCGACAATACGCAACGAAAGGTTTAACTCTTTGAGAAAACATAAATTCAGCTTCATCAGTCGAAACAGTGCGATAATAAACCGAAAAAGCGTCTATTGTAAAAGTATAACAACTTAGAGAAAAACAAAAACTAAACGCAAAGATTTACAGACAGAATGCGCATTGGAGCAAATCAATCCGAACAAACCATGAAAAGTGCGGCCAAAGGATAACGGTTACTTCCTTGTAAAATATCCTACTCTTGAGTCTTCGATGCGGATTATTTTTGCAAGACAGACAGATTTTAATAACGTTTATGGAAAGGAGACCTTGCTGTGCAAACTATTTGAATATTTTCATATTGTAACGCTACTGGAAATATCCAATATCTTTTGACCTAGAGAAAAATCGCAAGATATCACAAGAAGATGGGAAGCGACTGTAAAGCTTACCAACAAGCAATCTAAGCAGTAGTTATATAATTAAGAATTACTGGACGCGCAAATGAAAGTGCTGACTAAAGAGTCGCTTGGTAAATAGTATAGCTATTACAAATTCAGAGACGCTGGACTTAAGATGCGTGGTTGGAGTCTTCCTCCAGCCATATCACTCAACTTATGAGGCGAGTCGTTGACTTTCCATTTTCATGCATAACGGACCAAAACGTATAATGACACCAAAATAGGGGCAGCCTCGTACTGATTGGATTGCCTACAGTCTACTTTGTTTCCTCTTTCAGTAATAGGTGTTGGAAACTCTGCGAGTTGGATTGTGTGTAGGCAAATATGTTCTTAAAGCCCAAATTAACAAAATAGAATATGAATCTTCTGACCTTCGAAATACTTCCCCTTTACACCCAAAACCAGACAATAGCAGTTCTTCCTCCCTCTCTTACATAACAATGGTGTCGCCATGCAATTTTGTAGTCATCCCATTCCTCTGCCAACCTCCCCCATCCTTGACTTCTCGATAGCCTCTCCTAAAGTCAGTTCATTTCTTTCTTAGTCAACCCTGGGAAACCAGCAAGGGTTTTAACATTTGGATTTAAATACATCTTCAGACTATATCTTTAGTTCCACATGTATATCTACACTACCGTCTGACTCTTGTATAACATGAAAGCAACAAATGAACTATAAAGGATTGAGCGTAACCCAACATGACGAACGATACGTTTCAGCTAAGCTTCAAACAAAATTCTCCGATTTCTTGCCCAGTATTAATTTGCCTTCCTGCACAAAAGTTAAATGCTTTAAAAATGTCGTTGAAAGGTTTTAACAAAAAAACAACATAGCACATACCACTGACAAAAATCCGGGGCAAAAAAAGTGTTCTTTTACTTTCTATCCTGACGAAGTACAGCCAAAAAAGCGCAGGGTGGCTCTCTTAAGTCCCTAGACTCTACCATGACCCCCCCAAAAGGCTTTGAAGAAAGACCAGTATTGGCTGTTACCTAAATGTAAAAAATATGTGCTGTCGTAAACTTAAGGCAACAACGTACTAGATTAACACCAGTACTTATGTTGATACGTGAAATGTCAATCGTAGGTTTGTAAGTTGTTTTTCTGTTGCCGTTCTAGATCCACTTTTACATGGAAAAGAGCATACGTCGTTATTCAAGTGCGGCCCCAGAGGGCAAGGTGGGGGAATAATACAATCAACAGTCCCCAATTTTCATGAAGATGCTCTCGAAATATCGCAATTAAATACTTTTCCCCTCGTCTATTTGGGATATTAGATATAGATCGTTTTTCATCTATAGTCAATATCACACGTATCAGAGAGTTTAAAAAAATGTGGCAATTGCAATTCCTTGGCAAAGTCTAAATTGCGCGGTCCAGTATTTGATCTTGTACTTTCCATAACATCTTCGTTGTGGACTTTATAGTGTACAATGCCAGGTTGTTTTTTGTAACTCTGTTGTGTACGACGCACCTTACCGGTATGAGGGAAATACAAATCATTAAACATGTGACCCCTTCTGCACGCCGCCACCATCACCCCCCTCTCTCTTTCTTTTGCTGTGTACTAAAATTCCACCTTTTGGCACTCCATACTCAAAAAACTAACGGGTTTAATAGATATGCACGAAGTAGCACTAGAGCATATCCTGCCTGTCCTATTATACCGTGTTAAGCCACTCACTTAAAAGGGTAAAATTATTAACGGGCATTAGGGCCAATCGTTTACCTCAATCTTAGTCAGTTCGATTATGGAAACATATAGGCCAGTCACTAAAACCAGGGGAAATGCTCCAATATTTTGAGCGACAATTTGTTAGTGATTCCCGTCATATTTTTATACGTGTACAAAGGATGTTTTGCACAGCCACTTGAGTACGTACCCATTTAAAAGAAGCAACCTGTAACGATTACCTAACGATCGCAAGGAGGTATTCTAGTCACGGTTATGCAAATTCACGTTTACAAGGACCACATACCGGAGCAAGAGGCAGCGTTTTGCAAAAACTAAACAAGAATCAAAATGACCACCACAAAACCCAATTACATCATTATACCATCACATTACAAGGGCTGTTCTGCAATTAGTCTACAATTTGAAATCACATTAAAATACATCTGCTAGCAATTCTTACCACCTTTCCCAATCTCAATATATAATGCACCAAAAGAAGTTATATGAAAATATACAATCAATACAACTGGAAATCCCGTGAGGGCACTCTACTTCCGACTAACAAATTAATAAAATCCTATAATTATAATACACAACCATACTTCTCGACTACAAATTTAACCAGTGAACTGTTCTGCACAAAAGCAACATTTGAATGAACACAACCGTAATATAATATAACTTCCTCAAACTGATATGAAGAACGACCCGTGTTGCATTCTGCTTGGTAAAACCGATCCCCTGAGACAGTGGTTGAAAATACTGGATACGAAAACTGCCGATTAAGCCCATATTATACTTCGAATACTGTACAACGGATAAAGTTCAGCCTTGTATGGATCCATTCTGCCAGTTTAGATGACAAAGGTATTTTAACCCTTGGTTTTCCAGCTTCTACTTAAGTACCAGATTCTTATTTCTTTATACAACTATAGCTGGAACGATTGTGATGCTGACAGACAAACGCATACGGTCTGGTCCTTGTCTCGCCATCATAAAACGTGACAATGGCTCCACATAGAAACTGAAAGGCTTCAATCTAATCGGATACATGAAGTAGTCTGCCCTTACATGATCGTTAACCCACCAGTTTATTCTTCGTCCATTATTTCTTAATTCCTATAATAAACAGACCAGGAGCCTTCAATGATTATATAAGATATTCTTCTGCAGTTTCCAGTAATTCTCGCTCAAGCTCCTTTGCCTTTTTCGGATCCAAACGTCGCCATATGTCCAAATCATCGGGCAACTTGACTCTCTCTGATTTAAGAGTTAGAAAGTATCGAAAAATACTAACTTGTGACATGACATCTAAGGCACCAATATCAAACCCTGCTGTAGACTTCTTTCTGCTCTTTTCAGTATTCTCTTCCGATGGTCTGAGCACATTGGGACCAAAAACAGTTGCCAGGTTATTGAGATTCATTTTGTTAACTTCGGCCATTGCATGTACTCTGTTTACAAAATACCAAAGACGGTTAAAACCGGGTTTTGTAAAGACAGGACAAAGCAACAAATTTGACAAAAATTATCTACTTTCGCATACAGATATTGTCAAATATCTTTAGATCAAGAATTACATTACGTAACGTGTAACTGACGGCAAAAAAAATCTGATCGCACACCCGCAGAAGCAGTGGTAAAGGTGTCTTATTCAATTAAGTCTCATTGCATCCATTTCAGGGCAGCGGGCATACCTCAACTGTGGAATTATGTCACGACATACCCAAATTACTGAGTATATATAAGTTGGTTTCACCTTCAAAACCCCCTGTACGTATACTACAAAAAATAACCTACCCCCCCCCCCCTCCCTGTTGCTGCATTCACGTATACCACTCGGATCACCTCTATGGCGTACTTGGTTATCAAGTTTGCGAGAGCACCTGTCACTATATGTTGAAAAGTCACCACAAGGCTATCCACTTTGCCATAAACAATGTCCTTTATTTGCAACTGCGATGAGGATTCCGTAATCCTATATTACTCACTGGATAACCCACGTCTCACTGAAGCAAATCCTTCGTACCAATGATTGAGTGCCTTGTAAGCTGGGAACTATAGCACATTGCGAAATACCTTACTACTCTAAATAAGACCGCGATAATAATAAGCCGCATTTGAATAAATACGCTTAAAACAATGCGGCTCGTGATGTCTTGCTTTGAAATTGTATGAGAGAAAGAAAAACTAAGGGGGCACAGGGAAAAGAAACCACGCATACAACATATCATATTTCGAAGTTGCCATGTATTCATGGGAGGGTTGAGCTCATGGGAGGGTTGAGCCTTACAGAAAGCAGAACAAAGAATGTTTGAGGTCGTCAAGTTATGGCTTGCGTGTCACTAGGACTGAAAGGAAGTCTAATAATTGTGAACGACAACAAGTTAAATTAAGTACAGAACAAAGTCTACTAAAGAAGACAAGATGAAAAAGTTACGGAAGTACATACACGGTCAAGGAGAAGATGGCTTGGTGTTAGCGACGTTAAAAAGGAAAATAGATACACAAGAAAGAATAAGAAGGGGAACGAAGTGGACGGATCATACAGTGGAACCTCGATATAATGAACCTTAGAGAGAACACACTTTGTTTAGTGATAACGAGGGTTCTTTATATCGAGGCTACTTTTGTGTTAGTACAATAGTGAAGAGAAAAAAAAAAGTTTGTTCGTTAAAGGGGGAGTTTGAAATATTGACCCATACACAAAATTACCTGGTACGAAATCAGCTATTTAGACTTTTGCGTGATTTCACATTCTGTTTTAGAAAATCCCATTTTCATCTGCCGTTCATCTGCCACTTCACTTGTATTTCATTGTTTGGGTGCGGTTTAATGAATGACAGCCAATATGCGGGTTTAAAAGGAGTAGTCTCAATAACATGCGGCTTGTTTGGGTCGTGATCTAATCTTACGTAACAAAGCGGTATATAGAGTGGATTTAAGAAGTAACGGACCAGGAGATGGAACATACTTTGAATCGAGGGTTTGTCATATCGTGACTACCTTTGTATTAGTCTAACAATCAAGGGAGCAAAATCGTAGTTCCTTACAGCGAGAGTTTGTAATATCGAGGGATCTTAATATGGACAGACAACTGTATATTCATGTGAAATGTGAAAACGTTTCAGAATAACTGAAATTTTGAAATAGTGGAGTCCATCCCAATGTGTGGTAGACTATAGAAACGCAAAAATCACCAGAGAAAACAAGGGGGAATCTGGTTACCTCAAGCTTGCAATGATTCTGAGACAAGTTAGACCGCGCATTATACTAACTTCTGCTCTTTATTTAGTTTAGCACCCAGACCCCAAGCCAATACATAAAATCACAGCTCCAAATTCCTCGCGATTGGATTTACAGAGTTGAGACTTGTACTGGATAACGGAAGGCACAAATCGTTGCATACAAGATCATAATATTTCAAAACAAAAATCATGGTTGATTATTAATCTACGCTATTGTTAAAAATATAAAAAAGTATAAAAAATTAACTGCTTCTAAACTATACTTTACCTGTATCCGTCTATGCATTTTACAATTTTTGCTCGTCACAAAGCTTAGCTTACTTTCAAGAGAGAAAGGCTCAGATATTCGAATGAAACAAAAAATGCCAAAATAAACATTACTAGTGAGTTCTTAGATATATTTGTGCCGTAGATTAGAGGTAAAATCGTCCTAAAATGCAGACTGTTCACACTGACTTCTAAAGTTGGAAAAAATGCAGTGTTTACAAATCGCCCTACGCACAAGCACAAAACTTCGCAATACGTACCGATGAAGATGCTCCATAAGATACAGAGCAGTCATTTTATTGGGCCTTGGCAGCTGTTCTAATAAATCCAGCATGTACAGTTCCTTTTCCTCTGGCTCCGAAATTTCTACAAGATGCAACATCAATGTGATTAGGACCCAAACCAAAACATCAGCAGTATGTTACTAGTTATTAAATTAGCATTCGGATTACTGCGAAGCAAGCTATAAGCCAAAGAAAAAGTATTTGGGTAATCTAGTTCGCCTTGGAAATTTGCGATATTGCGCTAAAAACATACATACTTAAAACCATTTTTAGTCCGACACTCTTCGGGGCATGAATCGTTAAAAAGGAAAGTACATCTATATGACAGGGATCGAGATGTCCTGAGAATTGGCGCCATAGTTGTGTTTGTTGTGTTCAAAGAACCCGTGTAGATGATCTTTCTTGGTGATTGCAAAGACATCATTCGCATATCTTTCCCACACAGATGGTCCTTGATCAGCAGTTGACAGTGCTGTGGTTTCAAAGGCCTGCATGAATATTTCAGCAA
>JANTCA010088121.1:0-13947 GCA_024741275.1 Chironex yamaguchii | reverse complement strand
CGAGACGAGACTAAACTAGACTAGACTGCACTGCACTACACTACACTACACTACACTACACTACACTACACTACACTACACTGCACTGCACTACACTACACTACACTACACTACATTACACTACACTACATTACACTACACTACACTATAATAGTACGCTGCACCACACGGTACTAGACTACACTATACAACGCTCTACTAGACTACGCTACACTGCATTGCACTACGGTTCACCACGTCGACTTTACATTGTGACTGTACTCGACTGGAGTATTCCTTACAGTGTTTTACACTACATTATACTACAGTGCAGTACGATGATTTAGCGTTTGACCTACGCATTTATTTGTGTTTGGCAATGTCTCTTATTGATTCTTAGTTTTTATATGTGTAATTTTTCTTATTTTTCTGTAATTTTTCTATAATTCCTTTAGTTGTGTCAAGTATTTTCTTTATTAACATTGTAATGGTCATTAACCGTAACAGCTGCGAAATAGTGAAAAAAAAGAAGTTAATATTTAATAACCGTGAAAAACACGATCTGCCAAATAGATCTTATAATTGAAGACGTTGACAACAGGCCTAAACATTGACGACAAGCTTAAGCCGCTTACCGTGCACCGTTTGGATTTTCATATTTTAAAGGTTGTAAATACAATATTTCTAAAGCATCTGCCATTTTGTAACGTCAGAAATTTGACGAAAACTTTACAGAATTTGTTAAGGTTGAGTCATGCGATCACACTTCAAGAAATATGGCACGTGTTGTTTTGCAAACGGTATGTAGGTATGGATATCATGCATTGGATTAGCATTCGATTTCTCTTGGGTTTTGTCGCCAGTTGACTTTGTTGTTTTGTTTATAAATAAGCTCGCTATATTTGATAACGTCTATGACTCTCATCGCCAGCTTAGATGGTTTTAGACACCATGTAACAGATTTAATAGAAGTGATTTATAGGTGGCAATAAATTTAAGAATGTGTTTGCTTAAATGTCGTGTCCGAATTATGCAGTCTTCATATTTTGATCGATGATGAGCTTCTATTGCAAGTCAAAGCAGTTTCTGTTAAATACGTCGTATTAATTTTAGTAGCTCTCTCTCTCTCGTTCTCTGGTTTTTGGTTTTGGCAGTTTTTTCTTGTTGTCTGTTTTAGCTCTTCTCTCTCGTATACTTTTAATTCTGTTCAGTCTTTAAGCGTTTTGTTTCTTCGCTTTGCTTTTCTGCTTTGTCTCTTCCCTCTTCTTTTCTGCATGGTATTCTTTCCTATGTGCTTTATTTCTTCTTTCTTGTTATCTGTTTTTAGCACTTCGCTCTGCTTACCTCCCTCAAGAATATTCTCTTTATCTGCTTTAAATTTTAGTATCTCCTCTCTCTGGTTATCTGTTGTAGCAGTTCTCTCGTGTTATCTGTTTTTCAGCGCTTCTCTCCGGTAAAATATTTAGGTCTATACTCGTTTTGACCGTTTTATTTCTACAATAAGCTCTAACTTATCTGAATTTTGTATACGTTCATTCGAATTATTTCTGCTGGTCTGTTTGTCGTTCCCCTTGCTTACGACTAGAGTTTATTATTCCATACAGACGCATGCCAGCTCCTTCTATCAATTGTCTGTCTACTTTAAATTAGTAAAATGTCTCTTTTCAGTGCCAATGCTGAGCCGGCAAAAGACGTCACAGGGCCAAGCGAGCCTGTCAAGTCGATTCCATCAAGGAAAGAAAGTTCTGGAATATGCCAACCTCGAGTGAATTCCAGCGTGTCGAAACCCGCATCATTGCACAAACAGTCTCCGTATTCCAGAGAAAATGCCACAACAAGTAAGATAGCATTCAAAAAGAAGAGTGCTGGTGTGTCGGTACAAACATCTATTCCAGGACATCCACGTGTTCGTGATAAATCTGTAAATGCGCAAGATGAGTCTGCAAAAGAAAATGGATATCGTGACATAAGTAGTAATTTGAAGCCAGCTGTTGATAAGCCGCCAGCGAGAAAAGAATTAGTGCCGCCAAAGACAAGGATAGGATCATGTAATTCTGCTGTACCAAAGACAGACACAGGTGTTGCTACCTTTGGACAGTTATCAAAAAAGGGCTCAGCATCACTTCAAAACCTCGCTGGATCTGCCACCAAAAAGAAAAGCTCAACTTCCGCACCAGTACCAAGGTCAGCGAAATTGAGCAGCAGCAAGTCTATGCAGAACCTTGCTCATGGAAAAAAAAATGAAGTACCAGAAAGCCAAACGTCAGCAGATGGTAAAATTCCACAGTATCCGCTTAGAAAATTTGTAAGTGTGGAAGATAATTCTCGAACTGCCGCTTCGGAAATAGACGGCAATGTTGATGGCGCGCGACCGAGAAAACTTGCTGGCGGTATTCCGCTTCCAAGGTCAGGGAAATTGAGTAATAGTAAGTCCATGCAGAACCTCTTGCCCTCTAAGGTGAAAGAGGAACCTGAAAACAAGGAGTCAGCTCAGCATGGAATTTCTCAGTACCCTCTGCGTAAATTTGTAAGTGTAGAGGATAATTCTCACACAGAGCATGAGCACAGTGATAGCAACAAATTATATGGTAAAGCTACTTTTGGTTTTAATTCCAAGCGCACAAACACTTTAAAAATTCCTGTCGCAAGACCAGTTGGAAAATTTTTACAGATGCCGAAGTCAGGTTTAGCGAAGCCTAGAGCTGTATCGGTACCAGTTGGTAGTTCTTCTGATGCGAAAGGAAAGACTGACACATCATCAAAGTCATTAAGTCCCTTAAGTGATACTTCATCCCAAAGGGAGTCTAGTCTTCTAATAGATCAACAGAGCTCAAGTGTAGATGAAGTGGACAGCAGAGCACACGGATTGGAAACTGAAGTGGTTAAAGTACCACAGATTTCTAACATTTGCACTTCATTAGGGCCTCTCCAGTCAACACCTGTAAGGAAAGAGGGAGGATACAGTTTTGCGCATATTTCGGAGGAACGACCGCCACAGAATTTTGTGGCAGACCCGTTTTCGCTGAATTTCAGTCCCATGAAGACAGAGCACAGTAAAATAAGTGACAGCTCGGGGAGTTCGGAACAAAGTCAACCTGCATTAAATCTACCTCGGAAGGATCTAGAAAGGACCTTCGATCTGCAGTCTGGTCATTTTTTCGACAATGATGAAGAGAAGAATATCCTTGAGTCATGTACTTTTGTTCAGGACAAACCCACTGCTAGTCACATGCATAGTAAACAGACCTCTGTTGAGCATGAAAATATTGAATTAGATACTTCAATGAAAGGTGGGCCTGTAAATGTGACAAGAATTCTTGATTCAACTTATGACTGTGATAAAAAAGCAAGGGTTGAAAACGAGATCAATGCCAAATTAAATATCACGACAACAATAAAGGATTTAAATGAAACATTTGATATAGGAGGGACAATAAAAAACACGGAGAGTAACAAAGATAAAAAGAGTAAAAACGAGCTCGAGGAAAATGGTAGCGGCGGTGAAAGTTTTAACGTTTTTGACGTTACCCCACCCAATGTCGATGTTTCTGATTTTTCACCTTGGCGCAGTGCAAAACATTTTATTGGAAATTGCACTACGAGAGAGGAGAAAGAGGAAGAATGTGCTGAATTGAGTTACGATGTTATTAGTGATGACGAAATTCAGCAGCTTACAAATTCAGACTTGAAGAAAACTGGTGACGTAAGTATTACTAGTAAAGAAGGATCATTCCTTACCAGCGTGAGTAGTAAAAATGATACAAACACTTCTCTGAACAAACCTTTAAATCGAAATGCAGTAGTTACGTCATTACCATTAAACAATGAGCAGTCCGTCGGAATGATTCCGCTTGAAACTAAACATAAAGTCCAGGAAGAAACACAAAAGGGCATGTGCGTACCTGAGTCTGACGAGAAGGAATCCAGTGTTGTGATACACTCAAGCGCAGTGAAAGAGGCGCTGAATGCTCCTCAGGAGGAATCTACGCCCCTTCTTTGTACCAAGCACGAAACTGCAACAAATGCCGATGTAAAAGAAGCAGGCAACCGAGAAATCGTGACAGACTTGACTAGGAATTCAGCCGATAATGCCACTATCACAGCGAAAGAAGGAGAACAAAATAGAACTGAAGCGCTCCCCAAGAGCGTGGTAGCCGACGATGTTAGTTTTACCGAACGACAAAAGTCAATGACACTTCCTTTCTCATCCAAAAAACGAAGCTTGACCGTTGGTTTAAGGAGTCACTTTTTAACACCAGATCAAGTGCGAGTTTCAAGTCAAAGGAGAAAACTAGGACTGAATGATAGTTTAACATCGAGTTTGCTTTTAAAACCACCTAGCAGAGACCTATTAATGTTAGAAGATGACAAAGGAAACATCACAATGGACAAGTGGTCGTATATTCAACTACAGCACGAAATCAAAACAATGAAGACTGCACTTTTAAAACTGAAGAGAAGCTTGCAAGAGGTAAGTTTCTTAACACAGAAGTAGACATCGTGGTCTTGTGTAACGAGCAGTCGGAAAGTTATAATTTTGACCACCGAAACGTACATGGAACAAGTGCAAACGTTAAAATATGGTTGTTTTGTAGGCACAAAACGCATGCTACTTGTAAGGGTATACGCTAAAAGTCAGAGGCCCAGTAACATGAATGGACGACCGACGTTGAATGACAGGAGGTTTTTCGACCTTTCCTATTGACTTGTTAGCTAAGTAGGAAAGGCGCCAGGTTTGTATTTGTGAGGCAGTTTTGTATTTGTGAGGCATCTTTTAACGTTCCTTCTGTAAGTCAGTTAATGATGAGATCCACCAGGCTAAAGTTTAGCACCAAAGTATTTCTTTCAAACGTAAGCATGCTTAGTTTGTTCCCAGTTTCGAGGATCTCTTCTGTTCACGCGAGTAGTTACAATGATTAACGCCTGCACAGGGACAGTTACATCACGTATCTGAGCATTTGTGCAGACTCTGTTCAGATCCTAGAACTAGCACCTACAAAACTAACTTGCAGTCCTCAAACAGGAGTAACTAATCCAATACGATCAATTGTTCGAACAAAGACTGGACACTCGGGACCACGACGAGGATATTCATACAGATTAGATCCCTGAATCTTTTTATCAGACACATCACATCACCCACATCAAATTGTCATTCGTCCAAGTTGCTACTATAAAGACAGGGGGCAAAAATGTCACATCTAGATATTACCTAACTCATCCCCAATTCTTAAGGTATGCCCTGACATACAATTGTACTAATTAAGTATCCAACAAAATTATTTTTACAAATATCAACATTATTTTAAACCCGAGTCTATTTCTGCCACTATTCCTCTTCGTAAGTTGATGGTCCTGCTTTCTTGTCTGTTAGAAATTTATTTAACTATTGCATACTTTTATCTTAGGAACATAATCGTCGTCCTAGTAAAGTTACATACAGTGCACTGTTTCTGTAGTCAGTCTTAGGAAGTGGACGTTTATGAGTATTGTCTTCGTATACCTTAACTGTCAACAATAATATCACAACTTAGTTGATCGATTACGATTTTATAGTGTCAGTACAGAGTTTGGCCATAAATCGCTAGTTTCCTTTATAAGACAGTTTGAACGTTTTCAGTTCGGAATGGCTTTCAATACGTAGATGTTTCCAGGAATGGCAAGATGATTATTGGAAAGAAACATGTACCAGTCAATTTTACATGCAAAGAATGACTAGGTGAAAAAGTGTCATAAAGCTGCTGTGATGGTTGTGCTTTCGTCCTAGGCCTTCTGTGGTTACCTTCGAGAAAGTTCTGTTAGGAGGGCCAGTGTTGTATACATTGCTCTGTCTTTATAAACACCGCATAGTTATAGTCTGCCTATGTTGTAAGACATGATTGTTACTGGAATTTGACCAGAACCGAAAACCCTGATGTTGTGTCTTAGTAGACCCAAGTTTTGTCGTGAAACCACTTAAAGTGTTCGAAAGTTCTTCGACGGCGTACATTCCAAAAGAATAATATATGTTTGCCATAGTGAATTCTGCGAGTTGCCGGAAAAACACGATGGACAGAAGCGGCTTTTGTGGTGTGATGTCCTCTGAACTTGTATTGGAATAAATTGAGCTAAATTACTAACTGCAGATAAGAATTGCAAGAATTTGTTGTGACGAAATGAATCATTTATTAACCTCAGTCATAAATTGATCATTGTAGTCGAAGTCGGCAGCTGAATTATGCTGAGGAAGCTTTTTATGGGCAGATTGCTCTCAAACTATTTGGATCATATTGGTCGAAGAATCGTGGATGACTTGTTTTTCTACTGAAAAAGGCAGCAATGTTAACGTGTGTTTTGTCGGTACTCCGTTATTAAAAGATTTGCTGCGTTTACACGTAGGCAGAAGAAGATATGACTGTATTCTGTTTATTCAACCAGTATTTGATTAGGTAGTACGGGTTTTTTAACTAAGAATTTTTAATCAAATCTTGTAATATTTACATACCTTTCAACATATCTTAATTAGGTTTGGTTTCTTAAAATTGTAATGCGCCTCAGAGCCCTGTGGAAATATGGCGCAATATAAATGCTTTTATTGTTTATTATTGTTTTATTGATTTTAAGCAAGTGGATAACTTTAAGATTCCTTTTCGTCACAAATCCCAGCTCATTATGTGTTTGTTTTTCAACCTCTTTTGGTCCCCACAGGTTGATATACTGTCGCCGTTATCTGAAAAGACATCATCTTCATACAAAAGAGCGCTTTTTGACCCTGTCTCAGGTACAACAAGTAAAGCGAAGAGGCCTGTTCTGGTAAGTTTGCACATGATTCTTAATAACGCGCAAATTAACGGATAATGTTACAACAAACGTACTTGATTTGCTGCTAAATATTGCAGCAAATTTAAGCGCCATTCCATAGCACATTGTGCTGTGTAACTACAATAATTGTTTATTGGCATTTTGTTATACACAGATTGAACCACTTCTACGACGGAATATCGAAGTCAGGTTACTATCATAGTGCTGGGTTAAACTGGACATTGGTTCATGGGAAATGCGATGCAGCTGAGCTAGGGAACTGCTAGCGAGGTTATTATTGGGGGAGTCAGCTATGGCCATGGCTGTGTTTGATAATGATAATTTAGGACAATGGTGGTAGTGGTAATAGTGGTAATGAAAGTAGTATTGTAGCGGTTTTGCTAGTGATGGTCATGACCAGTGATGGTATAGAAATTGTAATTGCAGCAAACCACCAGCTATTCATAAGACATGATTGATATAAAAGGTGGTTATGTAAGGTACCTGTTGAAGGTATATTTGGTCATGAGGAAAGAATCGAGCAAGCAAGAAGGCATGAAATTGTATGAGAACAGATAAAGTGGATGACACATGGAACTGGAATTAATTTTCTGCTTTGGTCATCGAGTATCTGCAAAATAGTGTGCTCTGACCCTGCATTTGACCTAATCTAAGATGCTGAACCTTATTAGCAGCGTGTAGATACTTTAAAAGTGGGAAGAGTTAT
Organism: Chironex yamaguchii; assembly: GCA_024741275.1. Lineage (NCBI taxonomy): Eukaryota > Metazoa > Cnidaria > Cubozoa > Chirodropida > Chirodropidae > Chironex > Chironex yamaguchii. The sequence continues at coordinate 6,461 of JANTCA010088121.1, read as the reverse complement.
ACGATTACAAGTTTTAACTTCATTTTTAGCGTGCGAAGTCTTACTCAGATGCCAACGCTTGGGCAACCTCGTTAGCAGCACTGTCAAGTATTTTGTCGCCTACCACTGAAAGTGATGCACGCCAGACACCAGCTGATCCGATTGGCACATCAGAAAGCAGCACGGATGACAAGAAAGAGACAACTAACAAGGAACATAAGGAAGACGTCCTGGAGAAAGTCAAAGTATTAGAAAAAGTAATGGTTGTGACTATTTCTGTTTGAATTGGAAACTCCTGTTGTTTACAGTGTCAAAAGCTTCGCGGACAGTACATAATACATAGTTGACCAATGGTTAAACTTAGTCCTTGATTAATCATGCTGGAGGGGTGTTTTTGGAGACGTTAAAAATGATCATTGCTCGTAACAAAGATGCATGGTTATTGTTTGCGAACTCTTGGGGGTTTGTTTGCTGGCCACGCATACTTGTTTTGTATATTACTGTATTAACGCTGTTTAAAACATTCGCATAGTCTACCTTTTCCCTGCCGTTCAAAAACTTTCTCATAGTCACGCAGCAAGTGATTGGAGAAAGTTCTAAAGTTCCACACAACCTGGCAACGGTATGCACGCACTTTATCAATGTTAGTTACTTCCAATTATTCTACCCAATGTCACCATGCGCGATGAAGTCATTACTCTTGTTTGTTCGAAACCGACACTGTGAGCATGCATGAAGGACTCAGAATGAGAACTACGTTGCCATAGAAACGTACTAAAATTTGCTGTTGTCTTTTTAGACGGAAATTTGATGATGCCTTTTGTAAAATTCCAAAGTTATTGTGTATCTAAGGAGATAGTTGGCGTCAGGAATTATGCTTTGGTCGAAGGCAATTGATAGTTAAGCCGCTTAGACTAACAGTGTGCAGGATATTTGGGGCCTTGAAAAGTATTGTACTTTAAATCTTTGCGACGTCGACTTCTCATTCCTTGACACGAAATTTTAAACATTTTACCAATCTGTTATGTTTATCATGCTTACTTGTGGATGTAGTTGGTTAACAAATCATGTTCAAGAGTCGTTTACTTGCCTGCGCTGATCAAGCTTTACAAAATCATTTAAATTTAGGCAAATATAGGCTTATTTGCTTGATCATTTAAAATCCTAGAGCTTGTCGGGGAAATAGAGAGAGAAGCACAATTCCTTACTTCGAAAACCCGCGTAGGAGCATGTGTCGGTTTTTGTACGTGTACCCTTGTTTGTGTCTGTGTTTCTTCTAGTATACTTGGTGCAGTGGAACAGCTCAAATGTGCTTGTAACCTTTTTAAAAGTTGCCCCGTGTTGTACGTAATATGTTGTGTTCGTGAACTGTCAGTAGAAATCTCTTCTACACTTTAATGCATTTTTTATATACAATGCTTTATTTTTATCCTTGCAGGCAAAGGATGAATTAGAGCATGAATTGGAGTGTAAAAATAATACCATTCATTTGCTGCAGACGCAACTGGTATGTACGTGTTGAGCTTAACACGGCACGATCAGTAAAACTTTTTTATGCAAATGATGTTATGGTAATCTTCTTCCATGCGGCGGGTGGTGCTATCGTTGCTCTCTAGATTGTTTTTAAACACCTGGCGTCATACATATCCCAGTTGCTGTTGCTTTATGGTAAAGAGTTTGATTTTGCTCTATTTTGTTGACGATGAACCACTTTTTCCTGCCCGAGAGTACTGTTCAGAAACTATTCAAAGATTGGCTATTTGCTCGCAATGATGTAAAGAATTGCCGATACCCGTTCATGGTCGGCGGCAAATCGTTCGAGGTGTGTTGTAGTAAGTGCTAGTGTTCATTGTAATCGCATAAGTAATTCGTTACACTCACGAAATCCCGGCGTCGCATAAAGATACAGATGGAAATGGATCCGTTCCAGTGTAAACGGGTCTCCGTAATCATTCTTTTAAAGAAGCGCGTATGCTGACATAAGAACAGAACATCAAAGCGGATTTTGTTGCAGGCTTTGACTGAATAGAGTGAGTAACAGGCGTCTAATCTATAAGGCCTCCTTATCCGGTTTCCTTATCTACTGGTGTTTGCTTCTTCTAAGGATATTGTTTTATTTGGGTTCAAAGTATGATTGTCTAGAAAGTTGCTATGTCTTTGAAAAGAGTTTGACTCGTTTGAATTATTTTAAGGATGGATGCCAGTTTGTGGAAGAAAGAGAAGAATTACTAGAACAAAATATTATCTTACAAGAGGAGGTTCAAAGACTCACGGAGGAGCTACAGATGCTAAGTCAAGATGATAACGACAAGGTAACGCATTTGTTGTCAGGCTATAAAAGGAGTGCATGGATTGTCGTGTGCAGAGCTCTGGTGGGGTTTTTTTGTTAATTCGAGGGGACGTTGATAATTTTAAGTTGATTCATGGTGGTTTGGTGTATTTGGAAAGTGAGCCACATGAGCAGTTGCAACAAATTTCTAAGTAGTAGTGATTTTGATGTTCTCCTCTGGTCTGACACCCAGTATGGTAGAATACAAGGTGAAACAGTTCTAGGTATGCTATTCAAGCAGCAACTGCCCTGATGAAGAAAAGTATAATAAATAAATCAATTGAATAGATCAAATAAATGAAGTGAATAAATAGGTAAATGAATAAGTAAATAAGTAACATATAAAGGAATAAAGTTAATGGTAAGTAATCAATTTTATTAATAAATATATGAGCAAAAAGTTTTATTGATAGCATAAATAAGTTAGAAGAATATACAGATAAATAGACGGATGATTCGCTAATTCCTGTCTAATTTTCATGACACAGAGGCGTCAGATCAAGGCAAACGGCAGCAGTGCATATAAAGGGCCACAAAGAATTAGACCCTGGCCAAGAGAAGTAGAGCAATATTACAAAATGTAATAAACTTGCCAATAGACATTTTTGACAAACTGGTGACTATAAATAGCTTATACTTACCTCAGTATTCGATGCATAAGTAAATGTACCGCAAAGCCTCGTGTTTACGTCCCCTCCGTGCATAAAGCTCCCATATATAATGAGCCCCCTTTTTATGTCCATGAAACAAGAGTTTTCTTGGTTAGTAACAATATTTAAATTATATTCTTTTCTTACAGCGCCCTTGTATTTCTGTACATCACAGAGCTTTCATTTACACAGAGTTCTAACGCAGCCTTTTTTGTTCCATACCCCACTTACGCTCTTCGCGACTGCCCAGTAACCACTGCTACCATCTCAGACACCATCCTTCCTCTCAACAACAGTGTGATGTTTTGTGCAGGTGTTTCTAATACAGACCCAGTTGTCATTGCATTTGATTTTCTTGAAGTATTGCATTACAACTAGAGCTGTGTGGATTATGTGTCTCAGGAAGATAATTAATCACTTACCCTTGCTCCATTTCGTGTTGACTTTGTAAATGCATCATTCTTCATGGGATTGCTGTAGATTTTTTCTTCTATTCGGTGTGGGATTTGGTTTGAACAAGACCCAGTTGCCGACGCACTACCACGAAAGTCTTTTATCTTTATTAGACACATCAAGCCACAAGACTGGTAGCCCTTCATGTATATGGCCAGCATCAAGGCTGTTTGAAACCTATAAGGTCATGGGCCTTCACGGGGTTTTACGGCATGCTTCTTTATGTAAGCTATCTCATAAGCAGCAGAGCCTTAGTTGTTCCTTGGTACCGATGGTCGCGAAGAGGTCATTTAAATCCTGCTCCTTCCAAAGAGATGTTTGATATCCCTTTCTGCAAGCTTGAAGTTATAGGTCACTGCATTATGCGCGAAACGTAGTTATTACTCGTATTTGCTAGTGATTACGTCATATGTACACTATGATCTTTTATAAGGTGCCATGTTAATGCACCTTTGGTAAGATAAAGTCGACTGATGACCGTTAAATGGTCTACTTTTATTTGACCGAAATCAAAAAGATATTCCTTATAGATGAGCCACTGTAATGTCAGTGGATTTGTTAAGAATTTGCTTTTAGGGTTGAAAGCTTATGATGCTTTGCTCCTCAAAATATCCGTTTGACCTCTCCAATTAAATTAAGACTTTTGTTTTTTGGTGATTTGTGAAGAATGTATCCTGAAATGAGCCGCCTTTGACGGCAGCTACCAGGTTAAGTCTCTTATTTAAAGTTCTAAGCTTATGATGCTATATTAAGGTTTTCGAAAGAACATTCCGTGTGACCTCACCATTTTTTGTGAACGTTTAAATTTGCATTTTCTGAAGAATAAAATCAAAAATAGTATCCGTGTATTCCTGTCCATTATTATTCGTTAATATATCTTCTAGGGGTTGCGCAGAAAGAGGTCTGGCTCTACATCAAGGTTAGAATCACAACATTTGCATAATACTTTGATTTCCTTGTGGTATAATTATAATACTCACCTTGTATGTTGGCGGAAATTGCGTTCTTTCAACAGGATGACATGCTACAGTATTGATCGTGAACTCCACGTCGCTGCCTTGTTTGGCAAGGTCTTCTCTGTATTGTTTGAATGAACATCTCATATGCGAGTGTAAGGTAACAAACTCTTAAAAGCCTCACACAATATGGATTTTTGTAACCCAAAGGTACAATGATATTTAGGCTTCTTACGTTTTCCAAATTTAAGAACAAAAATACGCTTTTTTTTCGTTTTACATGTGCCACTTGTTTATGCCTTTAATTTGGACAGCCCGCGATGAAATGTTCTTGATCAAACGTTCACTTGAGCCTTTGCCTTAACAGCTGTCTAGGTTAGTCGTCTTTGTACCTTCACTGTTGATCTGTGTAGAACTTAAATCAATAGATCGACCGTTGGCGTTCAGCCGAAACAACTTTCATTTGATACTCTGGTGGTTGGTCCCCACACAGTTTAATGATGATGATTCGAACGACGCATTTTTCAAATTCACTTGTGTTCTCGAATTTTTATCTGATGCTTCGGTAAATCTGCCGTCAGAATTGCTAATAACGTACCAACAGGTTTTTAAATAGCAAACCTAAGTAGCCTGCAAAAATGTGTGCCAAGCATCAATTCCTCCTAGAGAACAGCCACCTCGCACTTATAAAGCTGTATTGACTGGCAAAACTTGCGATTCTGCCATTGGCCAGTATTAAGTAGAAGATTCAGATTGCGCTAAAATGCATAATGGCCATAGTTTTCGGATGATTTGCATAACAGGTCATCTTTTTGAGTCTGTTTGCATTAAAAAAGAAAACCAGGACTCTGTAAGCACAAGTTTGTTTTTCCCTCATGCTCTTCGAATGCTTATCTTTTTTGTCTTTTTACTTTATTGTTCCTGATTTGCTGGTTTCGACAAAAAGGTTTTGTTTCTACAAAAAGGTTATGTTATATCTATACTTCACTTTCTAACAATTCACATATACGAGCTTACTAGTATGTTGGTATTTACACATTCATAAGTAAGGAAAAATGAAGGAAACTCAAATGCGAAGATTGGAAGTGATGCACAATACCAAGTGGACGAATACCAGTTGTTGATGCAGACGTAGCAATGTACTGTTACTTGAAGATAATTTGGTACAAATAGATAATAATTAGTTATTAAGGGCACAAGAAAGTGAACTGAACTGAAAAAAGAATTTGTATATTGAGAACCAAACATTCTGTTGCTTTTGTCGTTGACAGTAAATGTCCACCACTTGCGTCAAGACTGATTATTTTTTCCGTTACGTAAACTAATTGATTTTAGCGAGTATTGTTCAACTGGCTTTGACTAAGTGGCTCCTATTTTTATCTTGGCTGTCATGGCCTCGCTACTTTGGCCACGTTCACAAATCGAAATAGCGCTAAATGTGAGCGTATTAGATTTTTCTCAATTTAAGTGACGTACGAAAAGTTGGCCCAAGTTAGCGTCACTTCGTACTGAAGTCAAAAGAAATGGTGTACATTTGAGCTGACGTGATATTGTATTTGTATTATGTTGCCTCCTTATTGACCCGTTACTTCTCTTTGTGTAGTATAAAAGATGACTTTACAAAGAATCTTGATAGCAAGTCGAATGCAAAAGTTGGAATGTTGAAGAGAATGTATTCACATGATGCTGGTATGAAAGTTATTTGCCCTTATAAGTATACTGTGTGCACACAGTGATTAAGGTTAAATTATTTCATGGCTTTGTTGTCTTTTTAAAATGGTTCTTTTCGTAAGATTGACTGGAGAGTCCCCATGGCATGCTGTCCAATGTCATTATGCAGGGCTGGATTTAGACTAGTTCCACTTATCCCAAGGAACTACTCAAACTTTTCTAAAAGGTAAAAAATTTAAAATCAAATACAATTTTCTGCACTCTCTGATTGTCTATGTAAGTAGCAATGTTTCCCTGTTTTAAGATTTTATTATATATTTTAATTAATTTCACGATTTGCCTTTTTGAAGATCAAGTAAAACACGTTTAGAACGACTACAAAAGCCAGTTGCAAAAAAATACCTTTTAGGGTACAGTCCAGCG
>JANTCA010088120.1:0-35045 GCA_024741275.1 Chironex yamaguchii | reverse complement strand
TCTGATTTTTAGAGGCAGGTCATTGTAGATCTTTGCTCCAGTGTAATAAAACGACTTGCGGGCATATTCAGTCCTAACTGTTGGCAATTTTAAGCTGTTGTTAGCATTTCTTGTATGTTTTCCATGGTTTTGTATGGTGAAATGGTCTTTAAATATGTCACAGATAACTTAATCAATAGACTTCCTTACGGAAGCCCTTCACTGCTTTTTTCGCCATCATTAACAATCCTGATGCATCGTTCATGAAATGCCTTTTGTTTTGTTGTTTCACCTTGGTTATGGATAGATTCGTTTGCAGAACACCGCAGTACAGGCAAGATCATACACTCCTCTGGCTGACTGCAAGTCAAGGTATTTTCTTAGCCTTGCCAGAAGCCTCAGTCTTCCTGCTGCTTTCTTGTAGGATTTTTCAAAATGGGAGTTCAGATCAAGCGAACTTTTCACGTATATACCCAGGTTGTCAAGTTACTTTAATGGCTACCATTTTCCATTAAATGTTAAATGCCACTAGTGTCCTGTGATGACTAACTAATGTAATGGTCTTAGAAGTTAAGTTTCCACAGAAAAAGTTATCAAAATGTGTCATCTCCTCTTCTTGCTTCATGTCAATGACTTGCTCTTTGCCTTGAATGAAACGATTATAAGACTGCAACATATGCAGATGATATAAGCATTATATACTCCTCAAAATCTGTTACTGATTTGACGAAAGTTATTAATACTGATTAGAACAGCATACATTTATGGCTAGAGGATATTCTGCATGATTCTGGGTTCTGGAGTAAGACTGAGGAATACTATCTTGAATGATGTGGTTTTCTCAAACTGTCAATTCAATAAGGACGTGGTAACCTATACAACTATTGTAAAATGTATTGAGGTGAAAATAGATTTCCAACTTAATTTTTGGTTGTTATGTGATTTTAAATTACTCTTTAAATTTGGTTAAGAATGAAGATTTCCTTTATTCTAATTCTACAATATCGGAGACATCTTTTCCATAAGGTTATGTTAATTTAGCAGAATCTGTAACTCCAGTAACTGAATGTAGAGCCCCTTTTACAAAATCAAAGGTAAAAATAAATAAATGAATAGATTAAAACGTAAAACAACTGTTCTGGTTCAGAAGGTCTTCTGCAGTAGGACTCCAAGGACAGCATATGGTTCATAACCACACACTAGTGTCTGGTCCATATCAGGGAACTGTTGTAAAACACTGGAGCACCATCCCAATATTTTAGTTTTCAGTCATAAATTGAAGCCTTGTCCAATTGCATTGTAGGATACTGGAAGTGAAAAGCTCCAGAGAAACAAACAGTGATTTCTGATGATTGCTGTACTTAAGCCTTACCTTGGGGATAAAAAAAAGTGGCAAAAGAATACATTTGAACAACTTAGAGTAGCTGAATACATGCTAAAAATTTCAAGATTTTTTATTTAGCCTGATGACAGGCTCCCAAAGTTGCTACTTTTTGACTGAAAGGATATATACATTACTTGACCTGGCTTAATGCAATGTCTCCATATCTTTGATGATTTTAAAAATTTACCGTACCTGTAAATTACCGAAGGGAATTTATAGGATCTGTCTGTCGTCAAAATTTTTTGGTTTGAACGTAGGATTTGGTAAGCTTATAACCTTTCAATGATATCCACTTGTTTCAAAACAAATCGGAAGTGAAGTTGATATCGACAGCATGCAATTTGGTTTCAGGCCTGGACGTGGAACAACAGATGCCACTTTTATTCTGAGGCAGTTGCAGGAAAAGTGTCTGGCCAAGAAAAAGAACATTTACTTTGCGTTTGTCGACTTGGAAAAGGCCTTCGACAGAGTTCAAAGAGATGTGGTTTGGTTGGCTTTAAGGAAACTAGGATTAAGTGAGTGGCTGATTAAAGTGGTCCAAGCAATGTACAAAAATCCAAGAAGTCATGCGAGAATCAGTGACTCATTTACTGACAGCTTAACGTGGGGGTCGGAGTCCATCAGGGATCTGTGCTAAGTCCACTACTTTTCTTCTGCGTATTGGAGACATTGTCAAGAGAGTTCCGCAGTGGGTGTCTGGAAGAGATGCTTTATGCCGATGATTTGGTGTTGTCAAGTTATTCCATGGAAAGGCTAATGGAAAAGCTGAGAATGTGGAGAAAGAGGATGAAAAGTAAAGACTTAAGAGTTATCGTGAGAAAAATGAAAGTCGTGATCATCTGCTCTGATTCTAGGAAGAATATCTCAAAGGGAAAATTTCCATGTTCAATCTGTGGAAAAGTGGTGGGAAGCAACTCAATTTTCTGTGTATCATGTAAACATTGGGTGCATGAAAGGGTGCTCACGTGTGTCTGAAATTGCCAATAATTTGCAGCAGTAAGGTTGAAGCAAGCAGTTATAATTGAAATATTATGCCCATTTCCTCATTTTCTGTAGTATGGGAGATTTATTTTGTTTACATAATAAAAATTCATGCAAAAAATAATACCTGGAACATCAGAGGAAAACGGTTGGTTTTATAAGTAAGAAAATTTCTGCTACCTCCAATGCAACAGCTTGTCAGGCTTACATTTTTAATTCATTTTGGGGGACACAAAACAATGGGCATTGTTGCTCCAGTGTTTTATATTATAGCTATGGTCCATATTGTAACATAAGGCCATATAGTAATGGTTCTCAAGCACAAGTTAATAATGCTAGCTAAGCTGTAGTACAAACATAGCACAACTATTAATAGTTCAGTGCATTGTAGTCCGAGTTGGACCGTGGGCATCTCTATTGATGGCTGCACTGTGAGCAGTAGTCATGAATCCACTCTGTTCCCTGATATTGTCAATCCACTCTGTTTTCCTCTGTCTTTATCTGCCTTTCACTCCCACTTCTGTTTCTGTTGTCGCAAGGACCAAACTCTGTGGTGTTCTCTTCCAGTGACAATACATTTGGATCTTGAAACTTTTTATTGCCTGGAACACGCTCTGTAATTCTGACACTCTAACTTAAAACAAACTGTTTCCACTAAATGTTGACTAAAGAAGTACAAGTTCTTGAGATATGTGATTAAACTCAGGCAGATTATTCTTCCTATTAGTTGATCAACAATTGACAATACCTTTTCGGAAGACTGTTTGTTGATCCTTCATACATTGATAGCTGTATTTTTTGTCCTATTGATATGCATACATTTATAACCATATGTTTTAAATCTTACCGTGGTACATCTGTTGGAGACTATCATTGAAAGTCTTCTTGATCAAGTCAGAATCATTTAGTATTAGCTTTATATGGGTAACAAGAGAGAGTAGAAGGTACTGAGGTAGCAACATCAATCAAGCTATTAATGGAACAGGTACCAATATCATAATTTTTTTGGCATAATATATACATTACTACAAATTTAGTGTTGCTATGTTGAACTGTCGTGCTGTAAAGAGGGTTTTGAACAATGATTGCTCTCTTCCGTTTAACAGAAACAAAGGTGTGCTCTGCCCTGAAAGATATTGGAATTTACAGCAGTCAACAAGAGGAATCACTAAAAAGGCGACCTGGAGGGTAAGACACTTTTCCCAGGATTTAATTTTCTAAGACACCATGTGAATAAATAATGGAGCTATACGATGACACATCCTTCTAAATCCTGTTTCTTATCCTCCTTGGTTATCGTACCCCAATATTGCTGTTGCCAACTGGATGTTGCCTTTCTTGTGAACCGTCTGCCAAATTCATTGCCTCTGCTATATTGGCGTCCAGGCATGACTTGACATTTTCCCAACAGCTCCATGTTGGCGTCTTACACCTCACTTGTCTTTTTCCCAGCTGTTACTTTTTTCCATGTTGCCGGGTTTAAACGTGTTACTTAAGAATATTGGTTTTCTTTTCACAATCATTGGCAGCATTCTTAGAGACAAAACTTTTTGCAAAGCCTACTCCTCTATTTGTCGGCCTATGTAGAAAACCCTTAACAAAATGCCGGTACATCCAAATTTCAAAAGCTTTAGTTTCCTCCCTGTCTTTTATGGCATTTAACGTTCACAGCCACACATCTTAATCAAATAAAGTAGAGTTCGCAGTTCTAATGCCTTAGTTAGACACTGTAGAATGTTTCCATGCTATGTTAAGTGACGCATTATATTTTCGCTGTTATAATTTCTGATTTGCTTGATCGTGTACTGTTCAGCTTCTGCCATACAGTACTCTGAATTTCAGTGACCAGATATATCAACTTGTTCATCTTACCTCATTTTCCACCATCTACGCGTACGCTTGGTGACTTAATATTATTGTGAAAAGTGATTGCTTTTCCTATGGTTATGTTTGAGGCCAAGTTTAAGTACATTTGATGTTGTTACATATCTTTGCAATTCCTTTCCGCTCTCGAAAACATGGTCGTCAGCATATCACAAGTTAGATGTTTTGGAACCATGAACTGCTTCTCGGTATGAATTTTGTATACCTTTTCAACAAATGTTTATTGCGCTGTCTAACCTGCCATACGTTCCTAGCGAAACCATTCGCTTTAGCTAATCTGCATCCCTAACGCTGTTAATCGCTGTAAGGCATAGCTGGCCACGTTGTCGTTTTCTGTCCTCACAAGTCTTATACACCCCGCCACCGTTAACATTTCGACCCTTTTTGGCTTTCAACGTCCACTTTACTAGTGGCTGTTCTATTTCAATTATCGTTTCCATACTTGATGCCAACAGCAAAATGATAGAGACAAGTATAAAGTATGTACACTGGTCTTTAGATGACTAGTTTCCATTTCCCAGTGGTAATTGAATACAAGATTTGATTGGCTTGCAATTACTATACATGTATTAATTTACCTTTCGAACAACTGTCAAAGGACATATGGCGTTATCGCAAATTACTATAAACCATGTAGTTTATTGTTATCCAAGTTTCTTTTTTACCCTATCAAGGAAATTGCTTTGTTGAGTTCACTAAAGAACAGTGATTGGTGGCAATATAAACTCGGAGAGATAATTAATTGCTCATTCTTGTTGTGGGGATACAATAAAAATTACAGATCTCTGAACGGAAATAGGAGTGTAATTTAGGCATTAGAAAGCTGCAAATTAACAGCGTGATGGTAATGAATTTTTTATAGGGCTGGAACAAGGGAAACACACAACAAGCTTGAGAAGAATAGGTGAGCACATTGCTTCTGATATCCCATCCGAATCCTTGTTAAGCAAGTCATTTCAAGGTGTACACATGCGCTATGCTGATGACGCTGTTCATTTTCCTGTATGATATTGATATATTTTTTATTTGGTGTAGTCTGGAATGACATGCAGCGTTTTTCTTTACTGTTCGTAGTTAATCAGGGTCATTAAAAGTGCGACCCAGCTGTAAATTGAGGATTTTCGCGTAAATAGTGACAAGACTCGGAGAGAGAGAGCTTTTACAACTGAAGGTAGATGTATCAAGGAGTGTCTGAGGTTAAACTTGTTTTGAATTGCTGGTGGAGAAAAATTTTATACCTCTAGTAAAACATTCCGTATTAAGCTGGATACGTCATGGAATCGTACGTGGCATAGTAGGAGCATGAGACAAGGAGCATTTTCTCACGTACCTCGAGCGTATGAGACTTACGTTCTGTATGAAGTGTACACAGCAATATATAGTAGCTGCTTATCACTGGGATAGCCATGTTTAAGATGACAGATTACGATCCGAAGCCAAATGAACGTACGAAACAATTGAAAAGAGAGAAATGGTTATCTGGACTTTTTATTGCAAAACAACCTCTCTTATAGCATTTCGTTTTGCAATTATAACGGTCATTTAAAGTACATGCGCAACAAACTCAACATTTGAAACAAATCTGTTTTTGACTACCGCTCATCTCTGATTTCTTACATTTATTATTGCAGTATACCTTCGACCACTCCTCATCGAACACTTTCAATCACTCCACATCAAATATAAGCTCTTGTTCCTGGTTTATTCACGCAATTTAAGATGCGTTGGCTACATATTTGACTAGGCAAGTGCCTATTTGCCATCACTCATGATGTTACGGTCGTACTGAAACCACCACGTTGCTCTCCCGAAACAAGTTATTAACTTACAACTTGTCAGGGGAAATTCTCTAAAAACACCCGTGTACACGCATAAGCAAACCGAAGACGTTACACCAATTTGAAAGCAACACGTAAGCGTTAAAAATCTGTCTGCCCCACCTATGGTGTGTGCAACAGTTACTCTGAGTTGATTTGGACATAGTTCGTACGTAATATATGATCGTACCACAGAATTCACCGTTTGAAGATATACAAAGGGACAATGTCCAATCTAAATTGTGAAAATAGCCGCAAAGCAGCTGTAAACAACGTATTGAGGATATTTGCCATTCTGTTCTTGCTTACCTATGTCAGTAAATTTTTCTTTGCAATTCAATTACGGGACTGTAATTATTTTTTTGTTTCTATCATTTGCAGGAGAGCTCACCTAAAAGAGTGTTTTGAAAAACTACGAACTCATATTCCCACTCTTGAAAGTCGGAAAGCATCCAATTTAAGCATTTTAAGAGGTGCTTTCATTTATATAGAGGTAATGTATGTGGTGTACATGCGTGATAACTATTGGCTTAGCTGGTGTAGGCTATTAGGTAGGGTATCTTTTGGAACGATATGGTTGCTAGTTGTGGCAAATTCAGTTGGAGCTAAAAATGAAGATTGAGACTGAAGGTAATTGGATTCCATCTCGTTTCGTGTACGAAGTAAAAAGATGTTGTCATTCCCCGTTCACGATTTTATCGAAAGGCAAAAACTATGACAGCTTTTGTCTGATCTGTTTGGACCTGTTCTTAAGTCGTGGAGATTACGGAACCTGTTGCTTAGACTTAAATTCGTTATCTCATTTCATCAGTCGTGTTCCAAAGCTTTTAAATCTCGACATATTATTTGATGTACGTATTTGAACTGCGTCTTCTTTCTCCGTCGCTACAAGTTGTAAAACCTTTAACAACCACGATCTTAAAAAGTTCATCTGCAAGATGTAACGTGATAGCTCTGTTTGAGAGGGAAAAGATCCGTCCACGAAATTTAGGTTCGAATACCCTTGGTTATTTTCTTGTATCTCGATCATAGGTAAAAGAATTAAAATACAGAAATTTACGGATGGATCGTTGTCCACTCCAGTGGGACTACGGAGTTAAAGCCATAAGCCTTCATTGTATTTTGAGCGTCAAAATCAAGAGTGAATACTCCTCTGTCAAGAGTTAATGTCCTTCTGTCTTGTGTTTCTGCTACCTCCTACTTTTGTTGTCTAGACTATCTTTAATATGAACCGTTTTTTCTAAGTATGCCGACATCTTTTTTGTTGGTTATTACTGATTACTATTCTGCCTTGTCTTAAGACGAAAGTTGTTTGTCATCAAAAGCAGAATTGTACGCAAGAGGTTTGCCTCGCATCCCATTTAAGCTCGGATGTCTGTTGTAGCATTATATTAAAATTTGTTCCCCGTGGAGATGGAAAACTGAATTTTATGTAGTAAGTCATTCTGTTGGAGTTTTTGTTCCTAAACCATGATATGAAAGGTGATAAAAGTATTTGTCACCATATAAAACAGAGGTCGTTTACAACTAAAGGTTTTTGTCATCATGAAAACAATTTTGTCCACATTCTTAATACTTTACTGTATATATTAGTTTGTTTCACAGGATGACATTTATACATCATTAATTTGTTGCCCTTATCTTTCCGTTGTTTTGTGTGGCTTGTTCTTTCTTTCCTGAAGTGTCTACATTACACTTGTTTTTATTTTCATGTTCATTTTTATTTGTTGTTAAGGTAATACCCCCTCCAGCATTTTTTATTCGATTAACAGTTTAGGTCGTATACCACAGTATAGAAGAAAAATATAATAACCTCACTTGTCTTCTGAATTCCTCCGTCAACAGACGTGTCCCATAAAAACTCCAAAATAAGATCGCGTGTGACGTCAGTTTAAAGTAATACGGTAAACTAAATTATATAGAAAGATATCATTATCACGCCTGCACTAAGAAGTATTAACCTTTACAATTTAAGTTGAGGGTGATGTTGAAAAGATTTGAGGTTGTAAATCTCAACCCAACGCAAGTAGTGTTTAGGTAGGAGTCGTCAAATGCGATGTAATTTCTACAAGTTTTGCCGCGTCTTTTTAGGATCTTACCTAGCTGACGAGGGATTTTGAACTTGAGCTATAGCGTATCCGTCATTTCCTACACTATTTCATTTTTACGGGTCGACGGAACACAGTAGTACCGATTAGGATCCAAGATCTTCAGAATTGTACAGGAAAACATCGAAAAGTGCAACGTTACATCCGTATTAGTGCATGTGAGAGAATAAAGGACATTTAGTCAGGCGAACATATTCTCTTAGGTATTTGTGAAAAAGAAGTCTACTTCATGCTTGCTTTACGTTACGACAGTAATCAACTAGGATGCAATTTTCGTTTGTTCCTAAGCTTGAGTTAACCAAAATCAGGTAGCCCCGTGAAAATGTGACTAGCTACCTACAGACTGATGTTATTGAAGCTGTGTACTTGTACCTTTGAACGTCATACTTTTGTCCTGTAGCAACTCAAGGAAGAAGATCGAAAGCATGAGGAGGAGAGGGAACAATTATCGAGATGCAAAATTTGTTTACAAGAGCGAATTCGCATGCTTGCCTCAGACATACATACACAGATACTGCAACAGCAACTGTTTGCACAAGTTCAAAGGGAAAAGCTGTCCAGCGGACCTACTATTGTTATAGTTAAAACTGAGAGATCGGACTTAGAATCTCCTCCGGGAACAAATGCCGAGGCAGATCCCGAAAATACAACAGATGCCTCCCCTGGTGAGGAGGAGGGCCACGTTGACGTGGTCTCGACATGAATTTTTGATTGTCACGTTTCTAGAATTTGTGCTCTCACAGCTCTCATGGAGACCGTCCGAAGGAATCAAAAGATAATGTGTTCTTGTCACTGAAAGTGATTTCGCCTTTCTCGTTACAGTCTTCGTTCAAATTGGAAGCACTTTTACATGAACGCGGTGTTCTGAGGTTTTTAAGCAGTACAATTTACGTTGTCGTTTTTATCGTAATGGGTACTAGGAACTCGGTACTGCAGGGAATCTTCATAAGATGTTTGTTCGGCTTTGAAGTTTCTTTCGTTGTTAACGTAAATTTAGCAGTTCGTGCAAGGGATGTTGATTATCCTGCTCTGTCCCGTGGATTTTAGTCTTTGTCAATTTCCCAAGACTTGTGACAAATATACAGGAGCTAAGAGCTTAAATGGCATTAAATTTTCTTGGTAAGCATAGGTATGTATCTTTATAACTTAAAAAAACCGTCACTTCCTCTGAAACTTATTGTTTCTGGAATTTGAATTAGTTTTACACACTCCTAGGAAAACTACTAGTTTATCGATGAGATTTAGGTCTCAATTTTCAATTCTTTTGCTCTTTATGATATCGCTACCGTGATGCTAGTTTTGGCTTACGATATTCAAAAAGGGTTTTTTGCGACCTATAGTATATACACTGCTGATACTATGAATTGCTGTGCGAACGGTAGAAAGTTATGTAATAGAATTTAGGTATTCGAATACTTGAATCAACGAAGTTTTGTTAAATACAAACTTGTCACCATTCCTTGTGCTCGATGTCCGAAACAAAAATTGTCACAATTTTTTTATAGTTTGTAGTTTAGTCTTATAGTCAAATTCAAGTAGTGACAGCTACTAGTAGACCTTAAAGGTACGAGAGTTGAGGTAGAGTTGATTGTTGACACTGCAACCGACGATAAACATTCAAGGCCCCTATACTTAGACGATGATAGGATGTCGATTTATTAAATACAGAGCTGTAGAAACAGCGTCGTTATGGAAGAAATGAATTACACTTCACTGTTGATCGCCGAAGACAGTGTCAAGTACGATCGTGTTACCAATTGCAATATAATTTAATCGTTCAGTATCTGTTTGCTTAAAAGTACGTCTTAGAATGGTCACTAGTGTATTCTTAGATCCAGGAATACACTCTTTGGACGCACCGATCAATTGGGTAGAACTATGTGCGCACTCATTTATTAGAACGGAAGTGTTGCTTTACGTTCTTATTGACTTTATTGTTGAATTTTGTAGCTTTAAAAGCTATCACAATTAGTAGGGAAACATTTGTCTGCACAAGGTGAAGCTAAGATCCGTGTGGGTCAAGCTGTGCGGAAGATATAAATCTGGTATCGGTAACACGCTTTACGAAGTAATTAAAGGCGGTGATGAAAACGAATACAAACATTTTTAAGGTTGTTGTACAGAAAATATCTTAGGCCTACTGACTTTCAAAATGCTGGGTGTACTTATCAGTTACAATACTATGGGACACCGTAAATGAAGAATCAATAGGAAACAGGATTTGTTGTTTTGAAAACGGCTGAAATTTAAAAAGAAAGCTAAAAAAGTGAAAGGAATCAGCTGTTTGGTACTTTGTTTTTAATTTGCTAAAATAGACAAATCTGACCCAATTTGTTGGCTTTTGCTAATTATTGGCAGTCCAGTTAAGGTAGTCCACTCACTACGGACATTGTATTTGAAGCTTCTGCCTACAGTGTTTAGCATGGACTCCCTACGTCACGAGTGTGTAAATAGTTAAGAACTGTTGTATATAGCGTGTTCCTCGGTGTCAAATGAAAGCGTTGGTATGATGTACTGTAAGAACACACGCTCTTTGTCGTACGTCCATGGAGTATTCTGTAAATTTGTCGCTCTTCTTGCTAATAATCTTTTCGAGTTTTGTCGACTTTTTAACTGCTCATGCACAAGTTTCACTAAAACGAGAAGACGTGTGCCACACGTGTGATTGGTTTCCCTTATATCACTGTTAATTGGCTAAGATTCTCATTATACTGTTAATTGGCTAAAATGATTATTGATAATTACAGCACCCGGGGATCCACAGTTACATCAGTAAGTAGCGCTAATGCGTAGATAGGGTACCATACAATGAGAATACGACGAATTGGATGTCGTAGTGGGTAGTGACGTTGTTCACCCATATGAATGACTAGCTTTGGAGTTTACTTGGATTCGGGTCAACTGGTATGGTAGTGCATCCTATGCATTATAAGATGCGCAGCCACATTACTGTTAGCAATACTGTGTCCTTTGCCTTTGATTTCTCTATTTGACACATCGCCATTGCGACTGCATTTTGGTGCAACATTTCTCTTTCAACATTGTTTTCATTGGTGATGGACAATCGTTTTTATTTCACTTACAATACCGCTGACGTTTTATTCCTTGTATGTAACTAACGTTCAGTTGATATGACATGTTTAATTTCAACAGCTTTTGTTAACACATTTTGTATTAACGAGTCTGGGTATGGTTGATTCAGCTCCATTCTTCACTTTCACAAACTTAGGATACATTTTTTAAGTTGCAAGCTACGTAGTGTCTTTACACGTTTGTTGTTGTTTGTTGACCGTTGAACTATCGTACTCTGTGTGTAAACCGACGCACCCTGTTCGTACATTTGCTTGCATAGTAAGTGTTGATCGTTTTCAAGGTACAGTAAGTATATGTTGTTGAACGTGTCATAGAAAGAGATACCTTTCGTAGAAGCGGTTAGATAACTGTTTCATAAGTTTTTCAAGTGCTATAGCTGGGCATTGATGCGTATATGAACAAGACCTGACTATAGACTTGCTAGTCTGAAAACCTAGGCACGCACACACCATGGTCAGAGGGCCAGCAACCGGACGTCGATCAACCATGCCTCGATACTGGATACTTTTCTAGTGACCTTGCCACTTTGATGAATGACGATTATGGATAGCGTGTTCGAGTCATACATATCCGAATAAGCTCAATAATAGGATTTAAGACGACGAGAACAACGATGACGATGCTGGATATAACTTGTTTTTTGAAATCACAGAGCTCCCAAGATTAATAACATACGTTTGTACTGTGATATATTTAGAATATAGATCTTTATAGGAATATGTGTAGATTTGATGTTCTCCGTCTGCTATGAGAGCTGTCCAAGAATCGAATTACTCCCTGACTTGGAAATTTGTATTCCTTAGCTTTTACTAACTTTCAATGTAACACACACACTGTTCGTTAGCACGGTTCAACAAACTACAGATGGTATGTTTATGGTCCACTAGTCAATTCGTTTATGTTGCAATATGCGTAGAGCATAATTTTTCCTTTTCACATCACAATGATGTTTTAACTAATAGGTTTGCTTTTTGAAAACCAGGAAAGTTACAACTGATATTCTTGTGACAAAGAATTAATTGACACTCAGGTATACGTCTTATTTTTTGTGGGTAACTTTGTTCTTCCCTATCTTTTATCCTTCTTCAATAATGTGTAACGTTAAATTATCAAAAGCAAATTACAGAATGGAACGACACTTGCCAACGCCCAAATAGTTTGCGCAAATCGTCATTAGGTGGATAACAGGAAAGGTGTCAGAAAATGTCGATGTAAGAAGGAAGTGAATACTGATATGAATGAGAGCCATGTTTGAATGTCAACAGCGTTGTAACGAGGCCATACTGACCGGAAAGATACAGATTAAATCAAAGATGTAATATATGCAAGGACGCAAGAAGAATAGGAATCGGAATGGAAATTATCTGAGAATGAGTTACCCGCAACGTCCGTATTATGATTTATTGGCGAAGTGGGGTTTGTTGAAGTTGCTCGACGAAAGGCTACCGTTTTAAACAATGGACAAGTTTTTAAATTGCAAAGATCGAAAGTATTTGGCAGATAATTATAAGTTTCAAGTGGAAAGAACAGAGGTAAAAGTAGTATATGAATCGCCAAATGATATATCTCAGCTAGCAGGAGAGAAACCATCAATGCCATTACTTAAAAGATTTACCCAAAGCACAGTGAAGATAAATTTCATGGTCGATGATTTGTAGCAAGTTGGTACAAACGCTTCAGCTGGGCCAAATGTCCTGAAGAACAAGATGCAATGTTTTGCTTTTCCTATTAGCATTTTAGCACCCCGTGATTATGCCTAAGAGGCATTTACGAAAATTCGTTTGTTTCGACTGAAAAAAGGACATGGAAAAGACGGTACAATAGTAAAACTTGAATTCTCAATGTTGCAAAGTTTCAATGACGTCTTGGATCATTCTTATCACAACCAAATAATACATTGCGGACGACAATATTAACAATCCAGGTAATGAAAGAAGATACTTAAATCTACAGCAAAACACGATCCTTATAACGTTTATTGCAATGGGGACATAAGATGCTCGATCAGTAAGCAAGGCTATATTGAGAAAACTCGAGGAAATAGGTTTGGAGTACAGGGGTTGACTTGTAGGTATGGGATTCGATGAAGCAAGGATTATGAGTGGCAATCTATGTGATGTCTGAAAGTCCATAAAAGAAAAGGCACCAATGGCATGTTACTTGCACTCTTACTGGGCACAGACTAAATCTTGTACTCACTGACCCAGTGAAAATTGTGCTACGAGCTGATGAATTTTTCTCGTCTTGAGCAATTATATTTTGTCAGCAATTTTCTGTTCCATTAACGTTTCATAATTCTCCAGCTTGAAAACCTTAGTGAGACCAGGTGATGGGTAAGGGCAGCGTCTTGTAACAATATTTTAGTTTGTTTGAGTGCATCATAAGACTTCTGCGAAAGGACTTTTGCGCATTTTGTATTTGACCCTGGGCCACAAAGGTCAGTAAACATGATACAGTTAATACTTGGTTAAACCGGAAATGGTCAAACGTGAGTCCTGCCCAGCTGTTATAAATAATTGAAGGAACGTCCTATTGTTTAAACTTGAGTCATTGCAACGAACCATGGGATACGGACGTCGGAAGTGAAATTTCAAAATTCACAATTGTAAAGACAAAGGAGAGAAGACAAATATACAGGAGAATTTTAGTTTTCATAAAGGGCAAAATAGTTGC
The DNA here is from genome assembly GCA_024741275.1 of Chironex yamaguchii. Taxonomy (NCBI): domain Eukaryota; kingdom Metazoa; phylum Cnidaria; class Cubozoa; order Chirodropida; family Chirodropidae; genus Chironex; species Chironex yamaguchii. Next base: position 21,126 of record JANTCA010088120.1, on the reverse strand, counting down.
AAACGTCAATCATGTTAATCAACACAAAACGACGGTGGTAACCTCGAATGCTACAGAATATTAGAAGTATGCTTGACAACAGCTGAGGACAATAATTTTGATCAAAATCATTGAAATTTTGAAATGAAAAAGCAAAACAGTCAAATGCTTTACAAAAGGGGAGTGAATTGTCAAAAGGATTGACAAAGCTATTATACCAGTACAACTATTACGTACCAGAATAAGAGTAACAAGTATAACTTATTATTGGATGGTGGCTGCGCTCAAGTAGCCTGCCTCACTTGGGTCTTTAAAAGTATTGGTGAGCATCTATAAAATGCCCATTGAGTTAAATGTTGCTTTTAAAAAGGCAATACTGGGGGGAGGGAGGGGGTATATGTATTTTTAACACTGCTTTTAACAGCAGGGAAATAGTGTATCTGGAATATGGTCATAAACATTTAAAGTTTTTGAGCTGAATGCTATATGTTGTACAATTTGTATAGGAAATTTCAACAAGTCAAGAAAATATATTTCTGCAACTGACAACAGTTTATTCATGTGCATAAGGTGATCCTTAAAATGCACCAGATCATTTATAAAACGCATCAGGGAAACAGCAAACTCATTATATCCTTCATCAAATGTAATATGCGATCTGTCAAACACATCAGATCATTTATAAAACGCATTAGATAACCTTTAAGACGCACAGGAAGCAATTTATAGGTTTCGTGTCTTGAAAAGAGTGCCATTCACGTGGTTCATTATATTTTGGAAAACATGTTTTGGCCAAAAAATGGCTTTGTCGTAAGTTGCTTGGTAACTACACCTTGCACAATTTTTGGGGAAATAAACAAACTTACTACTCAAGAGAGCAATTTAAAACAAATACGTACTCATAGAAAGTAATTGCTGCTTTTTCAGTCCTCAAGTAGTAGTTAAGTGTCGACAGAGACTAGGAAATCCAAGTGGTTGTATAACTTGTTTCTGTGGAGAAAGCCGTGATGCACAACCTTGCTTTTGGGGGTTTCATGAGATTTGTTTCACCTTTTAGTTAAAAAAATGCCTTGTTGAGTACACTACAAGGGTAGATTATGTCTGTGGTTGTGCCTTAGGGACCAGGTATACGAAGTTTTTCATTGGTAACTAGGCCAACTTTAATTACATTAATATCAATTTTTATGACATTATTAGCAAAATTTTTCTTTTAAATATGTGTAAAAATGATATTGATAAATCTACTTCATCAATGGCGAGGAGTTTACTACTTTTTTATTGCAGATCAAGTTAACTCATTTTGTTTGCATGTTGTCGCTAACTACATTTTTGAATTAGTTGAAATGATGGGATGAGAGGGTTTTTTGGCATTGACTATGGCCTATTATCGTATTAACGGGAATGTTCGAATTTTTCAAGGACGATCTCAGTTGTATGCTCAATGTCCTTTGAATTCTTTCCATAGAGTACTTCTTAATAGGTCTATGTTGTTCCATACAAATATTGAAAATTTATCATTAATAACAGCAAACGTTTAGCCAGTAATTGAACAATAACATCTATACAGACATTTAAGTGAAAAATATGGCTAATAATTGCATAAAAATAGATATCAAAGTTTTAAGGCGGCCTTAGTTACCGACGAAAAATTTCGAATACCTGGTAAATAAAACCGAGCTCGCGTTTGACCATTTCCGATTTAAGAGAGTATAGTGATAGAGCAATTACTTGTAAAAAGAAGCGGATGCCTATCCAGACACTCCATTTTTTCAATGTTACAGAAATAGAAAGAGAGTTCGTGTTAACAGCCTATCCGTCACAGAGAGATAATAAAAGTTATTCTTAAGGCAATTGTAGTCAATGGAACAGCAGATGTTACTAATGAGGATATAAAGTCAGTTAAAATAGATTATGAGCACTTAAAGACCTTAAGCTGTAGTACAGAGAAATCGCTTATGGTAGATGTACTTGTGCATGTGGCTGCTGATTAAATTTGCTCAATGATAGAAACAAACATAAGACATGGAGAATAATCCCCACCAGGATAAAAGTCGGTTGGGTTGTTTCAGGACTTTTGAAAGAAAAGTCAGTTAATTTTGTTGTAATCTCTTGTCTGCAGGCCAGCTTTGTCTTTTTACTAAGGGGGCCTCTTCGTTCTGATAGGGAAGCTTCAAGCTTCATCCGGGTTCTATGTTGCAAAAAATTTGGAATATAGAACCCCTGCGTATTACGCAAGATGATTATGTACATGAATATGTTTCAGACACTGACAAGTTTACAAGGGAAAAGTACTGTGTCAGCTGACCTGGAAGATGGGGCACGTTATGCTGCAACTAATTATGGCACCGGACTCGGTTGTATGAGAAGAATTTTACCATCAACAATCAGTTAGGCCGAGTATACCTGAGGATGTACGTGTTCCTAATGTATGAGTGGCAGGGGGCTGGCTTTCTATGTTGACAATAGGCCCTTGCTTGATAACGGCACATTGTTGCTGATCAAGATTAACCTGTATAAATATGGTATTATTATTTTCAATTATTATTATCTTTATTATAGTATATAAAGTTTATGATGTCTCTTCAAAAGCAGCCCTGAAGGGCCATACTTGAATTACTCTTTAGATTGGGCCACTTATTAACCCACTTTTATGCAACATTTGTTTGGTTGTAGAGAATGAAGGATTGCCAAAGTAGCCAAAACTAAAAACGGCCTTTTAAATATTTAAGTATTTATAGTAGATGGGGATGATTTTAGGTATCCATGGAGATATAAGGATAAAACTACTATTCAGGTGTTGTGGTTTACTTGAGTTAGATTTGGACTTTCCAGTTTTCCTTCTTACGAAATATTATGCTGCTGGCAACCTTCAGACCTGGATCCACATTTTTTAGGAAAGTTCAGTAAGAACTGTTATGTCGACGATGTTGTTACAGTCGACAAACAACATGTATTTGTCTATCAAGAGTAGGCTAAAGAGAAGCGATTTCATTTTCAGAAAATTTTAAGCCAAATAACAAACGATTTGTAGAGCATGTTTCTGGAACTGGAAAATCCAGACAGAAACAAATCCACTTTTAAAGAGTAGTGTTTTGTATGCCAAATATCTATTTTGAACAGTGTTAGTGTGACATGAGAACGGAAATGCGCATGCTGTGATAGACATAGGCAGATGACAGACTAGACACATTGATGTTGAACTATGTTGGTAGCGGTACGTAGGCACGAACATAATATATAAGATACCTCTTGTTACTGGTACGTTGCTTAGGCCTTACATTGCCGCAGTGGACAGGATGAAGCTTACTTTTGACAGTGACTTCTCTGCTTGGGAATCTACGTTGGATGCTGAGCTTTTTCTTTTTCTTGCCAAAAATTACCGGCCTGAAAATGACACTGACGGTATGAAAAAGGAAGAAGTTCGACTGGCAATTCTCAAGACAAATGTAGAGGAAAACATTTTGAAGTATTCAACCCGGATTCGAGACGGTCTTGCCACTTATTCTACCTTGCTTGCTGAGATAAAAGAAATATGGGCAAAAGGAGAGAAGCGATCAATCACTTCTGATGACCTACCCCAAGTGAATTGTCGATATGATTGGAAACTATTTCAGGATCGATCAACCAGGCTCGCAGTTGTCGGTATTCGGACCAAAGTGTCATTGATTTACTGAGGGCAAAGTTGAATGACACAAGCATCAAAAATCTGTTCTTGTCAAAAGACTTTACGTGGATGGCCAATGTCATTCCGTTTATGGATAAGCTGGAATGGCCTAATGTGGGAGCAGCGGTGAAAGTTGAGACGGAAAAAGGCAGATCTGGAGGTCGTCGTCCTATGAAATGTTACAACTGCGGAAAGATGGGGCACATCGGTCGGTTCTGCTGGTCAAAGGATTCTCCAAAAAATGGAAGAAACCCCAGCTCGGATCAATAATTAGTTCGACTGGGTCCCAACAGAAGAATGTTATTGCAGGTCGGCTACAGGATATTCAACGAAAGTGAAATGTTTATTAGACTCAGGAAGCACCTTAAATATCATATCTTCTGATTTGTGTAAGAAACTTGGCTTTTCATTATCTGGTACTGGAAAACACTTTTTGTTACCTAATGGGCAAGCTGTGCACAGTTTGGGCAATGTACAGGTTATGTTATTCCTGGGTGGCGTTGAAAAAGCCATTGACTTCTGTGTTATTAGAAATCCTGTTCATGATATTATTCTTGGAGTGCCTGGCTTGAGAACTTTTGAAGTCTCGTTATCTTTTTCTGCTTCAGTTTCAGAACTGCGGTCATTCGGCACTTTTGGAACTCAACTTTCGCCTGAGCAGAAACAAAAAATATGCAATGAACTTTCGAAATACCCTTAAGTTTTTGCAGCTCATGGACCTCTTTGCACAACTTTGAGTCATGGAATTCAGCTAACTGATGGCGCAGTTCCTTACAGAGGTAAATCGTATAAACTGCCACATGATCTAGTAGCTGTAAGCCATCGTCAGATCGAAGTTATGCTATCCAGGGGAGTTATACGTAAGTCAAAATCAGCATGGCGATCTCAATGTTTTTTTGTGAAAAAGAAGAACGGAAAATGGAGATTTGTGGTCTCTTAATTTTCGGCGTGTTAATGCTCTGACAGTAAAGGACGCTTTTCCTATTCCCAATATTGACAATATTCTTACCACGTTTGCTGGGTGCCAGATTTTTTCGACTTTGGATTCTGAAAGCGGTTACTGGCAGATACAGCTTGAAGAAAATTCCAAGTCCTTTACCGCATTTGAAATGGACAACAAATTGTACGAGTTCAACGGATAATGACCATTGTCCTAACCGGTTTGGAAGCCTTTCCATACATTGATGATGTTGTGGTCGCTTCAAGGATTTTAAACAACATGTAGCCGATATTAAAGCCATCTTGGAGCGATTAAAGCAGCACTCCCTACATCTTCAACCCATGATGTGTGTGTTTGGATCGGAGTCTGTGAGTTATTTGGGTCACACAGTTTTGGTTCAGGTATCACTCCTGACAGTGAAAAGATTGACACTCTCAGATCCATGTCTGTTCCCCAGTCATGGAAGGATGCAGACAGATATTGTGGTTTTGTAAATTATTTATCTCGATATATACCAATGCTGGCTGGTATCATGAAACCCGTTTTTGTTGCTAGAAGTGCTCAGGGTTCATTTAAGTGGACTGAAAGCTGCCAAAATGCTTTCGAGAAGATTCGAGGCCTCATCAGCGAGAAGCTAATGCTCAAGTTTCCTGATTTCTCTAAGCCTTTTCACCTACACGTCGACACAAGCGACATGGCAATTGGCGCATATCTACATCAGAATTTTGGTCCCTTGGGTTTCTACAGTGAAACCTTTTGCGCTAGTGAACGCAACTATTCTGCCACCGATCAGGAATTTTGTTTGCTTATAAATGCTTTAAAGCATTTTCGTCATATTATTCATGGCTATCCCACCATGGTGTACACTGATCATAACCCTTTAATTGGTCTCATTAGCCACTGGCCTCCTTTGAACAGACGACACACTCGTTATCTTGCAGAAATGGCAGATTACAACATTGTTGTCAAGTATGTTCCTGGCAAACAGAACATAGTTGCTGATTATTTGAGATGTGATATGCTGAATGTTGTCTTGACGAGTAGTTTGAATCCGTTGGCCACACCATTTGTTCCTGTTGGAACAGACCGCAATCCATATTCGTCAAGTGCCATGGTTGAAAATTTAACGGATCAAACAATTCGAATTTATCACGATGCCGGCCACTACAGCCTTAAAAAAGTGAGAAAGGCTTTATTAGATGCCAGATACTGGGCAAAGAACCTGAGGTCAAAAATTGCAGCTGTGACCAGTAACTGTGAAATTTGTTTGCGTGCAAAAAACAAAACTACAAACAAATTGTCCACGGGCCACCTTTCTGATTTAGCGAGTTTCCAGCCATGCGAATTTGTAGCTATTGACATAGTTGGACGTCTCCCAACCTCACGGTCGTATTGTTATATTGTGACAATGTTGGACCATGCATCCAAATTTTTGGTGGCTGTTCCCTGTGCTGAGATAAGTGCCAAGAAGGTTGCACAGATTTTTCGCGATTATTGGATTCATTTGTTTGGACCTCGGAGAGTTTTACATTCACATAATGGCCGTCAATTCATTTCAGCTGTTTTTCATGAGCTGCTAGCTTCCTATGATGTCGAAGCAAGCCACACGACAGTTTATCATCCGCAAGGGAATGGAACTCTCGAGCTTACTCATTCTACCCTTAAGGATCGATTACGCACTATGGCGATGGAGGGTTCTACTTCGTCAACAAATTTAAAGGAGGCAGTATATAACATCAACAGCCACTGTAATTCAACTGGGTTACCAGGTTATCAATTAATGTTTGGGTTTCAGCCTAAGGCTGCAGGTGACTGGAAACACATTCAAGAGTGCCCGTCTTGCTCATTACTGTGCTCGAATGCAATTTACCCGAAGAATATTTTGCCCAACAATTGCCTTTCTTGGCGTTTTGGTCCAAGGCTTGATGTTGCAGAGCGACTTTCAGAACAACTGGTTCGCATGGTTGATGGTCAAGTATTTAACTTAAGCAACTGCAAAGCCGTATTCAGCGATCGCTCAATTTCGAGGGGGGATAATGTTGGTGTGACATAAGAACGGAAATGCGCATGCTGTGATAGACATAGGCAGATGACAGACTAGACACATTGATGTTGGACTATGTTGGTAGCGGTACGTAGGCACGAACATAATATATAAGATACCTCTTGTTACTGGTACGTTGCTTAGGCCTTACAAACAGCACTAGCTCCACTTTGTGATTTCATTAGTAAAGTGCTCGGTTTGAGATAGAATATGGTAACCGGTCATTTTGTTTTTGATAACAATAAGGTAACTGAGTTTAATGTAAGCAATAGCTTTTAAGGGATATATTATGTATACGACCAGGAAAGCATTTATACTCCTAGCTCTAATTAATGCACTTACTGTTTCTGCTGAGATTCTTATTCGGGAGCTTTTGCCCCGAAACTAGACTAAGATAATGAACAACATGCACAATGGGCTATGGTGATGAAGGACTTGTATTATGTTAGGGAGGTCTCCATACTGATCTGCTTGTATATGAGTGCAGATGATGATGTTCTCAACTGTCATCAGCATGGTTTTGCTGATGCCAGTCCTAAGGATTAATGGAACTCCATTGACTTCATTTATCAGAAATATCAGGGCAGCTTCCCATTTGATTTGTGTAAAAACCAGGTACTACCACTAAAGAAAGATTGCAATACTGAGAAGTGAACTAGTTTCAGCCAGAGTAATGGCAAAATGAATGGTCAATGTTGTAAAGGTCCCTGCCCCTCAAATGACTGTTGATTCAGTTTAGTATTCGCTCCACGACAGAACGTCTTTCTACGGGATCAACGATCATGGCCAATGGAAGTAATTCATTCAGCAAAGATACAATGAAATACAAGGGATATCTGCAAAACAAACCTGGCGTCTTTGTACCGGCATCTGTAATCCTGGAAACATTTGGTCCCAGGAGATCCTGCAAGTGATCTTCAAGAGAGTTTGTGATGTGAAAGACCACATTGGCTATATGTGAGATCAGAATACTGGCCAAAAGAAACTTCACCTTGAGAATAACACTAAGTAACAAAAAGAAAAGTGCATCATTCGGTCAGTTATTATCACATCAGAACCACTTAAGTCCACACTTAACCTTTTTTCAAACTACCAGGGCCGTCGCCAGGATTTAGAAGTTGTAGACACCTAATATATATATGGTTGTAAGTCACCAGACATTTTTATCTCCTTTAAGCCTCAAAGTCATATCAGTACTACAGCATCTACATCTATCGTGATGTTTTTGTGGATGTGTTTGAGCATCAACCCGTTGAGTCTTCCTTCATTCACTACCGAGCAAATATTATTCTTTATTTTGCTCATTGCACTAAAACACTTTCAAGAGTTGTCGAGGATAAAGATTAGTATTAGCATGTTGCATTGCTTCACAAATAAATTTTGGAATGTCATCCATTCTCTGCCATTGTCTAGAAAGTTCAGTAATGCGACCATCTCAGATTCAAAAGGGCAGTAAAGTTTTATAGTTGTCATATACTTGCCCCACGGCTTACACTCTGTGAACCATCTTGTAGAAAATATCCCTAGCGGATGGAAGAAAGTGCCATCCACTATTTCGGGATTTCGCTTGTGGAGATTAGATGGCACAAGGCACTGAACCAATCACTGATATATACCAAAAAAGCTTCGAATTCACGGAAGTGTTTGAGAAAAATATAAAACAACGACTCCAGGACTCCAGTACTCCTTCGGGTCAGCAGCTGGAACATTAATTCGGTGTAGATGTCAAGTTACTCCAGCCATCGAAGGTAGAGCATCCTATGTCTTGGCTAGTTTTATAGGTTTTCTGAATGATTTATTTCAGGCCTTAATGCTAATTAATTGAGGGTGTTTGACAAGTTTAGATTGTGTTTTTGCAATGACCAAGCCAGCACTTATCCCTTGTATAATTATTAACAAGGGAACAAGAAGCTGTATAATGCTGTCTTCTGTAACTAATGCAAAATCAATTCGAAATTTAGGATTGAGCAACGAAAGGTAAGACCTTTAGAATAATTATTTTGCTCCAGTTCTTCCAAAGAGTTTATAATAACTTAAACTAAGATATCAAGGTACACAATGCTTAAGATTAACTGATCAATCTCGTTCTACAAAGGGTTCTAAGTTAATTCCCTTAATTCATCCTCTCTTGTACATCACTCTCCATCGTGAAATTCTAAAGTGATACTCCTGTTTATCAGAGTAAGGAAATTTTTAAATGGTGCCCACGATATTTCTAACAAGGGGATCACGACAAATATAAACTATACTCAAAGTTAGGGAATAAACCTGACAATGGATACGACGTATCTGGATACATTTCTGTACTTCTGCCTGTACTTCTTTACGCTTTCCACTAGTATTAGACGTTATATACTAGCTGCATGGCACTAAAATGTTTTGATCCTTCATCATAACATTTGCCCACGTCTTATTGACATTAATGCCACACTCGTCTATTGCTTTGCAGAACTGATTTGCTAAGGCGTCACCAGTACACGAGCACACACATTTGCTTGGTTGCTGGCGACACTTTAGCAAGCCAAATTTGAGAGATCTGAAACGTGTTTTTGAATATAACTACGCCAGAAGGCTGAAGTCACGGGCCTACAGCGCAACTTACTGGTTAAGCCCTGACTGCTGTCTCATCCACTTGCCAATTTGTCGAATTGCAGCCTTGAAAGCTTGAAGTTCATGTTACAGATATTGACCATTTTCCATTTGGACATATTACAATCGACTTTCTGTCACCGTTGTGCAAGGACGTGTCCACAAGGCACACCTTGCATGGTCCTATTATGAGAAACCATGGTTATGATAACAGAGAGCACTAGCAGCTTAACTAGTATGTTGCTGTCAGTCAACTTCCATAACCGTGCTTGGTGAGTTGATACACTTCATGGTTTCTGGTGTTTATGCATTGAGCTTGGTCCTTGAATTGATCCATTTAAGACTAACTTAAGACATTGCTTAATTCTTTACAATTTGGAAATCAAGCAGACATTTACGTTTATTATGAGAGTAGTATGAATTGCTGCTCTGTTCGATACAGCAAGGAGGAAAAATTGAAAGAAAGCTCTTAAAACGTCTTATAAGTACGACTTTGATTTTACTATTGGTGCGCATATTATTGTCACTTGACCTCCATAACCTGCTTGGTGCTTTGATACACTTCATGGTTTCTTGTGGATACACTTCATGGTTTCTTGTGTTTACGCATTGAGTTTGGTCCTTAAATTTGCCCATTTAAGACCAATTTACGAGATCAGTTATTCAGAATTTGGAAAGACAGCAGCCATTTACGTGTTCATAATAAGAGTAATGAGTGGTCGATACAGCATGGAAGAAAAATTTAAAACATGTACGACTACTCAAAGCATCGAAAAAAAGCTTTCAACACGACTAAAAACTGACCCTGACTTTACTGTTCGTGCGTAATGTTGCAGGTGTATCTTCACACTGCTTCATCGTGAGTACCTCCAGTGTGCAGCACAAGTCGCATTGCCACAACTTATCGAGGTTGGATGATTCGGGAATACTCTGACCACAGATCTCACGGTGTTTATTTTCTTAAATGCCGTTAGAATTATAAAGTTTGGAAGTGTGTTCACGACTCATTCTGTGAAATTCCCACAGTATTTGCCAACTGATGAACCAGGAAAAATTACAGCGTCTCAAGATTCGAAGTGTGATGATAAAAACTCGGTAAACTGCCAAGAAAACCTCATTAATGTGACCAAAGAAAACTCAAGCTAACCAAACAAGGGTCTGAAAAGCTGTTTCCGCCGAACGTCCGTTGTCAATAGACCCTTAAATGCAATAAAGCGTTTGCTTCAGATAGCGTTACGAATGGCAACCGGACAACCCTTGTTTGAAGCTCAGGTAGTGATATAACTTCACATTAGTTCTTGACACAGGACCACTAGGCATGGAACCAACTTCATCAAGTCACGTTTGTAACAACCTTCAGAATAACTTCATGTTGAACTTGTAGAAACATACCCCAAACCAGACACGTATCTAACAGTTCTGCAACATTGGCTATCGTCTTTCTACGTGTAACATTACTTCCTAAAATAGTATTTCATTTCAAAGTTCGAGTGAGTTCCTGATTCGAAAATCCCGCGACCAAACTTTGCTTTCCGTAACTGAGCGTTGATTCACATTGATCAGTATTCCAGGTATTGCACGGATCTTCAATACTATACAAAACTTTCTTCGCAATTTCCATGTGCATCTCCATATTGTGCTCACCTAACTTTAACACTGAAAGAACTGATTAGAATGTTGTACCACAGGACACTCTTCAATTTACTAAACTTGTTTTAAGTAATAACTACGCACCTGGCTTTGTTGTACAGGTTTCTTGAAAAGGCTGGCACCGTGAAAAATCCATGTTAATATAAAGAGTCAAGCTCGTCCCACCTGTTATTTTTCACAATAGTCTGTACCCTAAGAAAGTGGTCTTTCCTCTAAAACCCCGCCTCTAAGAGTCCATGTTACCAAGCCAAAGACAATCGGTTTGGACGAAGCATGAAGGTGAAAAACCCCTATACGTTTCAACTTTAACCATCACACGATTACACGCCCTTCTGCCACTCATAAGCACAAAATTCACTTCCCAATTTTAAAGGGGCATATTAGTTTACAGCTGTCCTCTTCACGGTCACTTCAGCCGAAACTGAACAGCCCCCCTAAACATCTGAACCCGAGGGCTATTACCACACACACGAAACTCTATTAGGCTCGGCAGGTCCGCAATACATTGTTCTGGTCCAATGAGTGATACTCCAAGTACGTCTTCGAGTCAATGCCGTATGCTCAAATGCCTATCAGGTGCAATTCAGTTTAAGCAGTATATAGGTGTAAAGATCCAGGAACGCACGTTCGATTTTACAAGGATTACATAAACTTAAAGCACCTGCCAGGGAAATGTTATGCATCTCTCATGAAGGCTGGGGAAAACGTCTCTACTGTTTGGTAAACTTTCCCTTGCATCCAGTCGATGCAATGTTCAAGCATGCCGTCACACTGCTCAGAACGAGGTTAATACCTACCCTTAAGAACAGTAACCTTGATAATTGTTCCTGGTAACTTTCAAGGGCCTTACTTATGTTATGTAATGTATGTCGACCGCGATTGTAGCGAATAAAAATCCAATTTTTAACGCCAGTTCGGAATTCAACGATAATCCACGTCACTTCAGATACCTCCAAATTCAGCATGGCGCGTTACTATGCTCCAACGGCCCCTTGGTGATTAAGTTGTACCTTAGTTGCAACAAGTCAACTCAGTGCGTTAAATGAACCACACAAGTGGCATTCCTGTCTAGTTACATAAGTGGTCTTACCGACACTCGTATACACTATCACGTAAATGAACGAACCTGGAGCCTCTCGACTATTTTTTAAGTTTACAGAAACAAGACGACTACGACCATATTTCTGAAACTAGCCATTGAAGAGGTATCAGAAAGAACCGAGCAGTTCCATCCACGAGACAGCGTTAGTCACATTATAGGAAAATACAGTAGTTTTCCTGTTAAGTTTACCGCCTGAAGAACATAAACACTCACAATTTGACTAGCGACCTACCTTGGATCATAACCTTGAAAGACCATGGCAAGGGGTCACGAAAAAACGGCGTAGTAAATGCAAATCGGGATGTTACTCCCAAAATTTGTCAGAGATACGTACAATATTTTGAACATTGGCTAAAAATATCTACAGACACAATAGGAATACAGATGGCAGTCTCGCAACAACGTATTGTGCTCTGCATTTAAAGCTTATATCACCCCAAATGCCATCTATTGCACAAAAAAAGATTACGCAGGAGGGTTATTTACCACGTTGGACCGCCCTCCAAAACACCCTAACATTCATCGTTGTTGCTATTACCAACAGGCGACTGCTGGCAAACAGGCGACTGAGACAAAACCTGCAACGTCACTAACTTTTCAAATTGCCACGAAAGGCACTTAAACTTCCTGTTTATGTACTTTGGCACTCCAAGCTGTTGCCACCGATACAGGCCATTTTCTAAAAAACCATCTCTTGTTTCTCATCTGCAACATTCTTTGTGCGAAAACCATGCAAGGCTGTACCACGTCGTCTTCCCAGTTGCGATTCAGAGCCATCATTTTCACCGCTAACAAATTCCCAAACTCAAAATTACAAGCCTTACCCGTCCTACTCAAACACACGGCATATCACTCCTACACCGACGGATAATGCCCAGTATTCAACGCTGACGACCAGATCTACCCAAGGTTATACGTCGATCCACTTGATTGGGCGATTTGTACTGCTGTTGTTTACTGATGTGTGGCTATACTTCCAAGATGGCGAAAGGAAGAGTTATGTACGATCAGCGATGGTCGTTAGTCGTTAACGAGTGTACTACCCTACTCCTCCAATCCTCAGCTGTTGCTGGTCAATTTTGCCCTGGAAATTTTCCGTTCAACTCCTGGTAGATACAACACACCTGGTTACACAATAATCATAGTGTACTGAGTTGTTGCACGTACACTTTTGAAGACGAAAATCGCAGAACAAAATTATTCATCTCTTTCAGATGTCGACTTCTTGCAGCAACATCTCGACTTCTTGCAGCAACATCTCGACTTCTACACCTGACACCATTGCTATCCTCCAGGTTTGGACATAGAACTGTTGTACGGGCCTACAACTTGTGTAATTTCCATTCAAATAAGTCAGTCCACTCGGCGAATCGATAAAATCGCCATGTTACATGAGTATTGCACTAACAAACTTCCTCTGAGTAAGAAATGGACGATTGGCAATATCACGTGATCTTTTTCATCCAATCGTTTATCACCAAATAGCAACTGATTGACGACTTTGTCACATGTGAATAACACAGTGAAAGAACTTTTTATGACAGCGAACTCGACCGAAAGCTAGGAAAGGAAAATCAAAAGGACTGCTGCCTTGTAGATCGTAGACAGAAGACCAACTGGGTAACGGACGTGCAGTCTTCGTGATGATCAGTGGTGGTCTGGTGGTGCTTTGAACGTATGAAGTGTTTGTGATCCAGAAGGAATAAGAGATATTATCGTGGTATACACGACGATAGGCAGTCGCGAACAATGGCGGATCATTACGCACACTTGAGCCGTGCTCAGCTAGCGTACGAGTACTTGCACACGAACAGGTTTGTCTTAATTTCTGACAGTTTACACGGGAGAAGAGTTGAAGTTTGCTTGCCTGCTGTATTTGCATTTTGGTATATGGTGTATGAGTGGTGCAAATTGAATGGTGTATATTAACCAAATCCTGTTTTCACTTCTCAGGACACCTTTTTGCGCTTGGTGTCTAACAGCAAACTGGTGTGCTTCAGGGAACTAGTCTGCAGCCACAGCCACGAGATTGACAAGCAATATTTAGTCAAAACCTCGATGAACATTACTTGTTGCGTTCTGAAGACGTCTGTAGTGAGTGTTGCATCGGAAATGACAAGTTTCACTGTCTACAAACCATTCAAACAACGTCGCCAATGACGCCCCGTCAGTGACAGTACAGCTGGATGGCGTGAAGTCAAAGGCTTGCATTGTAAGCAACACAGTCATTGGACTTCCGAAGTCACGCTTAGCAATTTTGGAGCGGATCATAATGGTTCTCTGCATATAACACGGGACCCATTCACTGTAAATAAAACACACAGATTGTTGAAAGCACAAACTTGGCATTTAGAGAAAGCTCAATCAGGCGCGGCAGATGCACGCATAAAAGAGTTGCAAAGTAGTAAAAGCTCCCATAATTTATCAAAAGCTTGACAGCAAACTGAAGGTTGAACTGTCGTTGATGGAATCGGCTTTGGTGATAGATCGACATTGTGTTGACGAACGCGGGTGCTGTATTCATCAAAAAGCGTCATGTTACTTCGTATGCATGATAATTGACGCGGGTGGTTTTCGAATTAGCCAGCACAGCTTATACGTTAGATTTCACTCAATTCTTTTTTATGTATCATATTTTGCATAGTTCTTTCCCGAGCACAACCTTTTGGTTGCCAAAGCGACCAGAGAAATAAGACAGGGTCAAGTTTTAGTATTTATTTTCTACTCGTAGATATGTAAGTAATCCCAATGAAATACAGGTAGCACCAAATGCCTAACCCCTGGATTGTATGGTACTCCTTCAGTGATGAAACATACAATCATTGTAGGGGATGGCATTTGAACATATGACGATATTTGGACTGGGAAACGATACCTAGTTCGAATAAGGATGGATAGTAAAATCTGATCATTCCCCTACTTTATTGATTCCGCCTTTGTCAGTGTTTTCCAATCCTATTTACTGCTGGTCTTTTACATTCCTGACAGCACAACCCATGAATTTTTGTTTGGAGCACTGGCAGAACTTGTTGACAATTCAAGGTATCCACATTTGCATTGAATTGTTAGTCTAAAGTATATTTGTGTCAATAATTGCATGACTTTCTTACATTCACTAACTTGACGAACTCCTGTTGTCATGGGCATATGCGGATTGTAAAATTTTTTGTTGTTATTAAGGGTCTAAAATAAGGCGATACATAGTAATGTTCATCCAAGTACTATTATGTCAAACTGCTCACTATAGTTGAAAACGATGTGGCATTATGCACTATACCTCAATGTGCTTCATAAGAAATGACACGCACTGTAAAATCTAATGCCGTATATACATTGAAGTTACAAACTATTTGTGACTTGACCGTACACGGCTCCGAGCTAAATCAGATAAAAAACAACAACATAAGTGGAAACTGAAAATTTGTTTTTAAATTGCCCTCGTCTCAAATTGAACCATGGAACAACTTTGACAGAGCACTTGTGACATACAGGTCTGACAGTATTTTACAAGCATCTTATTAGATATTGCAAGGAGGGTTCTCTAATTTGTACTATATTGTGCTTTGATATTGGTCTTTTGCTCATGTCTGATGTATTTGCTGTATACTGAGCACTTTTGCCGACCTTTTACATTGAGTTTCAGTTTAGTGTACAAGTTACGTCAAAAGATTTATGTTTTGGTATTTTTTAATCCTGGTGTTTTGGATGTCATGACCTTTTCTCGCCCTAGGGATGCCCATGCAACAACGATGAAGATCTACACTGGTTAGTACAAGTGGAAGCAAGTTATTGTCTGCTATGATTTTTTAGTCTGCAAATTATTTTTTGTAGTTTTGGCCCACAGTTTTAGGCAGTGTATGCGGCAAATGAATTTTTAAAGTAAATAGACTAATGAGCGTCTACTAAGTAACACTATCGTGAGCGGTGCGCACTAACCATTCGTATACATTACGCAATGTATGCGTTAGTAACTATGCGTAGATGCATTTGATGATTTTTTAATACAGTGAAATATTTTCAGAAAACATCTGAAAATCGGCAATCTTGAAGCTGTTGTTGTACGACATAGTGCAGAGGACACAGGTTTGGAATCGTTTTAAAGTTAATTATGACCTGTTATTTTTTGAGTGGTTTCATCTTTTCTTAGACCGAATATACGCGAAAGGTAAATATTCCCAAAATTATACTTTTTATCTTAGTATGTTCGTTTGTATATTGGTGCACGTGCTTCTGAAAATTCATTCACATTTTAAAAATTTCAACCGACCGCTAAAGACCCCATAAATCAGTTATAATTGATGCATATGAAGATCGAAGAGAAGACTTCGAGATTTTGATGACAATTCCAGCTTAACTTCATTGGTAAGTACCGAAACGTTCCAGGCAGAGGATTGGTGATCATGCATGGAGTCAGTAGTAATTTGAGGAGTGATAGAGCTCGACTGACATCATAAAGATGTCGCTCTGTTTTCAGTGAAGATATTGTAACTTGGAAATTCGTAACCGGGTATCTTGACTTTTTTCGGATGATAACATGCCCTCAGTACATGGTATCCACACGGTATACAGCAGGTAATTAGATACTATAAGAGGAAGTGGTGATAAACGGATTAGAAATGTCAGTACTGGAATATCTTGTTCTTTTGGGGGAACATGTGCAATTGGAACTCCTCCGAATGGAATGTGACAAGTGTAATTACCGAGGTAAAGTAAAGCGGAGGTGGCTTGGAGAAAAAGGGAAAAGTTCGGTTTATAGGCACTTAACCTGGCACTATGAAGGCAATGAATGGTGTCAAAAGGCCTAACTGAACTGACCCTAGCTTGTGTTAAAGTATGCAATTGGAATTTTTCAGGACTCGTGTGTTAAGCTTCCCAGTCCATGTAATTAAGTGCCCAGTTCTTAATATAGTAATAAAATCGGCCACATATGACAGAAAACAGCAAAACAATCAATTTTACAACAGAACGGTTGCATAATAGTGCCCTCAACAAGTGGTGGTTTAAAGTTTGAGGCGACGAACGAAGGTAAGACTTGAGTTATTGAATACATCAAGGGGTGGAAAATATGATTTTTATAAGCAACTTAGAATTTTGATCAGATCTTAAAAGTTGCTTTTTTTAGACAAAATTTGAGTCTTTACTTGCGTAATGGTTGCTTAACTTTTATGAAAACAGTTCTCAGTGATTATACAACAGGAAGGGATACCAAGGGAAGCAGACATTTTCACGATACATTATATACTCGTCTAGGCAAAGCACAATAACACTCAACTAAAAAATATCGATTCATAAATCCTTATATGTCGAAATTTTCAACCCGCTGAAATCTATCATATAACCAGACCCAAGGAGTAAGACCTGTTTTTTATTTTCGCGAGTTAAAATTTTGTAGTTTCTTTAGCGTATATCTGTATAGAACTGAAGTTGCTTAATAATTCTTCCAAGGCTCATTCTGTATAAAACTCGCTCCGGAGGTCCGCCAGTAGCTCCTCAGATGTACGCCGACGTTCACGACAAGAGTAATTATTCACAAAGCGCAACATCAAGTTTGAAGAAAAACAGCGAAGACCAGAATAAGGCGTTCGCCATAATTTTGCCGCTTCATAACGCCAGTACGTCAAGGAGTATATTTTAGAATAAATCCACGCCTCTACGCTGAGAGTAAAGCCAACTCCACGCCGGAGATCTTCGAGCCTAAGTGCATGACATGCACCGTGGTAATTGTTGGAATCGAGTTCTGTTGCTTATCAACAACCTGCTTATAAAAATCGTGCAAGTCGCCTTTGGAATTCCCAGTTCAAGTGCAACCAAGCCAGGTTGACGGATTTTGATCTTGTTACACTTGGCAACGATGCATACAGTCGCTGAAAGAGAAAGTGAGAAGCCTAACGAATGACCCAGACAGTCGAATGTAGTGCATTGATGTCGGCGACATTTCGACCCGAGGCTCGTTTTGGGCCACTTGGTTGTCTGAGCTTTCCACTGAGAGAGGTTCGTTCGAGGTACAAAATTTGAAAATCGCCTCCAAAATTTGCGTAGGCGAGGCTAGTCGAAGATTCCTAACGCTTCAAGGCAACAGTGTCAGGCAATATGAGTTGACCTCGAGACCCACGAGAGAGAAAGAAGTATTAGAACAAATATATTTCAAAGATTATTTGATGCGTACGTTACTGTGAGTCGGTACTTCACCCTTGCAAGCCCATGGAAACTATTAGTCATGGCACAGCAATCACGGCGCCGTCCCCAGTCGTACCTTAAATCGACAGTTTAGGACAGTGCTCATGCTCAGCTCTTCCACAAGACTTCTTTAACAAAAATCGAGTTTCTTTGTTACTATAACTAAACACAACGTGATTTTAACTTACAAATCTACAATATAAAGGTATAGATACAAAAATAAACAGTTAAATTATGGAGTGATGCAAAAACAAAAAACGAATTTAATCATTTCAGTATCATCAATTTTATCTGCTTTGTAGCTAAATCGCTAAAAGAAAGCACTTGGGTTCCTCGTGGGCCCAGTAACGTTAACTTTAATGTATTGATCTTATAAACTCTTGGATACGCTTAGCACTAGTTTCCTACAAGCCAATTTTTTTTATAAAAAGAAAGCGGGAAGTCGTGACTAGAGGATCGTGAGTTAGGAACACTTTGTTGCCACATCACTGACAAGTAGAAGTGATCTGCTGTGAGGAACGGCTGCTTTGTAAGGTGATATTCATGCCCACCATACTTCGAAGGAGGCGAGGACGTGTAGCCCAGCCTCACGATTGTTTATTTGACCTAAGTTCAATTAAGACTGGAAGACAACAGTAAGAATCAGTCGCGTGGCTCGAAATGCACTATTACCTTCGTTCATTAAATTTTAATCATTGAAAAACAACCTGCCGTATACTTGTAGCTTCAACAAAGAACTTGTTATAGTTTGTGTTGTACCCTATCGTTTTCTTCATGCCCCTTGCCATAAAATAATGCCGTGTCACTTAAATGTGGACTAATGTCTTACTTTAGATTTACAACTGCAACACCAAAATTATCGACACCTGTCGCAAGTTAACGTGCCAGTGTTTTCACTGTGGTGATTTTGTCACCATTTGGATTCAAATATCCTTTCCTACATAAGTCATGCAAGCTATTGGTCATCACGTTTTTACCACCTTATCAAAGGGAGAACAATGAAACGATGCATTGAATTTGCTTTTGTGTACGTTTGCATTGATTATAGTATTTTGAGGCCATAGTATATGCTTTTATCATGAAAAGTCTAAGGAACGATATTTTTGTTTGATCCGTCGTTAACTGGTAAATAGTAAAATAACCACACTTTTGTTTTGTCAGGCACACGGGGAAGATAGGTGATTTTATATATCCCGTGCGACGATCATTTTTAGGATATTGTAATTTAATGAGCCATCCATTAATTTTCATCTTGTGTTGCATGTTGCAAGTCCTTGTATGTCAGAAATTCACTTCGATGTCATCCTTTTTCTCAAAGTAGCATTAAAGTTACAAATTTTATACTTAATTAGTCTTATATGAGCCCCATGGCATTATGTATTTGTGATGTTAACATATAACTGATATATAAAAGGGCCAAAGCATGTCCTCTCGCAGCCTTGTTACTTGCACCTTGCCTAACAGACCTGCAGGCAACTTGCAGCAAGAGCTATTTTATACACCTGACAAAGACAAAAATCAATTTCAGTGAATGTATTTGCTTTCTTACTGGGATTTGTGTCACTGGTTCCTTGCAGTAGAAGCTTTTTGTGCTATAATGTTAAAGATTTAGTAGCACCTCCCCTGTAAATGGCCCGGAAAAAATTCAGGCGTAAATTTTGGTGTTTGCTGCTGTTCTTGCTCCTGTTTTGGAAAGCGAAAAGTTTCTCTCCATTACCCTATCGGATCTAACTTTGCAATATTCCTGAGCAACATGAGTTTAAAGCATTGGAAGGGCAACATGCTTGTTTACTCAGTTTTTCCCTCTAGTTTTTAGTGGTTAGGTTTCATTTGTTTTCGACTTTCTGGCAATTTGCTTACAACATAGTTAGCTTGTGTAGGAAATTTTTTAAGGTATAGGTCAGTTAAGTCAGATACCTAGTCTGACATAGTTAACAGTTATGCTGGCATGATTCAGAAGAAAAGGATGATTATACGTTTACATCAAGAATATTACAAACTGAAAAAACATGGTATTCATAACTTTGTTCGTGAGTTGGAGCACATGAAACTTTGTCTTCTGCCTGTGTAGTAATTGCAGCATATGTTTCTGCATAAATTATTCTTTGATTGTCAAATGTCTTGATGGTACACCTCCATGGTGTAGATGATCCTCAGTATGTATAGAAACACCTGAAATTTTAGAACCTTGCTTCATTTTTCTGCTCACTTGATTGTAGTTTTCTGTAATATGGAGTGTCACAAAAATCATAATAGACATAATAAGATTCCTCCTTTTAGAATTGAAATTTAAATGTTCGCTTTCATCACCTGGAAGTAAATTATGCAAATATTTGTATTTTCTTGATTATCACAAATTCTTAAAGTATCTGTGGAGCTAACGAAGCTATGAGGGAGTTTTTGAATTGTCAAGGTGTTGGACCATCAAAGGGGATCTGTTTTAAGATATAAAAAACTACTGTTAAATAGACCTGGTTTTGTAAAAAAACTTATGAAGAGAAAGATTTTGTTTAGCAATAGTGTTAAGAACATAGTTTGCTGTATAAATCACTGGAATTAAACATTTCTGGTGTTTCAATTCTGTGAAAAGTGATGCTATTTCATATACACTTTTTCTGTAGGGTTTATGTTATGGACATCTAGAACCCTGTAGAAATTGTCTGTCTAGAAACCTTCCTTGTGCTGCAGGAACAACGCTGATGCAATATTTACATGAAGCTTCTAGAAAGCTCAGTTTGATTCTATTTTGTTCTAAAAGCTTCTGGAATGTTCTACTGTGTTCTGTAGCATTATGTACTGTTCTGGAGGGTTCTACTGCCTTCTAGGTGGACTTCTCAAACTTGTAAAGACTGTTGCTTTCCAGGAATGCTATTACTTTGGTTTTAGATGAATGTTATTAAGCTTTGATCGATTATAGGCTCAGAGAAATATCTCAATCTGTAAAGAGATTTCTTTGTTAGAGGATATACTACTGGAATTTG
>JANTCA010088109.1:0-13947 GCA_024741275.1 Chironex yamaguchii | reverse complement strand
ATATATATTGAGGCAGGTCAATATACAATGCACAACTATAAACGGTGGCACTGAATAAATACATTCAGTAGGCATCCATTATTTTGCCGGCCAATTATTTCAAACTTCCATTCATGGGCAAAATTTTCAAGTTCAAAATGTATGCGTCGTGGAACTAGTACGACTACTACAGGATATTTCAAAATATTTTCTATTTTAAATAATCTTATCAGAGTACGATCGAAGAAGATCAACAAACCCACCTTCAAAAAATTGCGCTATAATCTCGACAAGTACCCTGTGGTAAAGGAGGAATTTCAGACAAGAATTGGAGGGAGATTCGCCCCCCTGCTTGCCCTTGATGGAGACACCTTTGACCTGGATTCCGCAGCAGAAACCTTTAACACTACGATAGTTGAGACAACCACTGAGATCATGGGGGAAATGTCAATGCCAAAAGAAGCCCCGGGCCACAGCAGAAATACTGCATCTGTGTGACACGAGACATGTGAAGAGAGCTAAAGGTGATCCTGAAGGAGCAAAGAGATACAGAGAAGCAAACAAAAGGGTCAGGAGAGAAATGACGAAGGCAAGGAAGGTGGATTGAACAGTAATGCATGGAAATGGAGAACAACTTGCAACAATACAAATCAAAGAGAGCATATGAAGTGGTTAAAGACCTCACCAGTGAAAGACAAGCACAGTCTACCAGCATCAGGGACAAATCCAGGAAGTCTCTAACTTAGGACAAAGATATACTGAACTGATGGACAGAGTAATGCTCCGAACTGTACAACCACCAACTCAACGGTGATCAAGCAGTACTGAACTGCTCCCAATCATCAATGGAGGATGAGCCCCTTGCTATACTAAGGGAGAAAGTGGAAGCTGCAGTCAAAGCGATGAAACAGGGGAAGTCAGTAGGGATTGACTTCATATCTACAGACCTAGTGCAAGCAGAAGGTGAACCAATGATAAAGGCCCTTAGCATGCTGTGTAACAATATATGGCTCATAGGCACATGGCCGGTCCCTTGGACATAGTCACTAATCATCACACTGACCAAATGTGCATGTAGACCATCAAATGTGCAATAACTACCCAGAAATTAGCCTGATAAGCCACCTTAGTAAAGTGATGTTGAAAGCAATCCTGAACAGACTAAAACCAGATGCAGAGGCCATTATTGCTGAGGAGCAGGCAAGCTTTGAAATTGTAGCTAGAATTGCACAAGTAACATCTGTGCTAGCAAAGCTGGACACCATCTGGAGAGACAGGAACCTTAGTCCGTGCTCCAAAGTCCTGTTATGCTCACTGGTCCTGTCAGTCTTTCTGTATATCTTTGCGACATGGACACTCACTGCTGAAATTCAGAACAGAATACTCTTGACAGAGCTGATATACTACAGGATGATATTAGGCATCAACTACAGAGACCATGTGTCAAATGAAGAAGTCAGAAGAAGTCATGAAGACCTCTCAACAACTGTTAAAAGGAGGAAGCTGAAATATGAGCACATAACCCGTTCAACAGGACTTGCCAAAACCACCTTGCAAGGGACAGTGAGGGGATCTCGAAGAAGAGGAAGACAGATAAAGAGGTGGGACGACAACATCCAGCAATCAACTGAAATGAACCTCACAAGCTCACTGATGTCAGCAGAGGACAAAGACGAGTAAATGACAGTGGTAGCAGTAACCTCACAGGTGCCCCACTGAAGGCCTCAGATGTCAAGGGATAGGCGAGGTGAGCTCTAGACTCTAGCTTTAGAGCACTCATATCTAATCAAACAACATAATTCATTTGTTTACAAATTTTTTTTCTTGATCATGGACTTTGACCAATCCCCCTTGACAGAACAAAACATTGAAGGCCTACTGTGCAAAGGTCTGTTATTTCAATGCTCTACCAATCGGGAATCCACCCACACTTGTTACATAGTTTAATGGATTCAGTATGTTCATTCTTAAAAGTACAATTCTTTCGTCTTTCAATTACTGTAAGTGGAAGTGATGTATGAGTACCATCACAAAATGGTGGGGATTCACTGTATTTGCAGCCACATAACTCATACTGCGTTTGTCCTGGCTCTGGCACAGTCCATGTCAGGGGTTTAAATCCTGTTCCTATGTGCGAACCTACAAAGAAAAAAATGCCAGTAACTCAGTCAATTTTGGATTTGCTAAAACCAAATTATGATGCACACCTCTGATATACTTCAACTGCCTCCATTCCCTCTTAGATCACCCAATCATTCTACATGGTATTTGTCATGTGACAGTATTCTGTGAGGCTCCATATTTGCCTGACATAAATGCCATATTTCTTGATACAGAAGTATGAATTCTGATCGAAAGGATCAGTAGAGAGTTTTAATAATGGTTTATATGGCTCTCATCTCTGTCAATGGTCTCCAATATCAATTACCCAGGAAAATCACTGCCATCAATATCACCTGCATATTGCTTTAAATTATGGATATTGTGTGACCTGTACTATACTTATATTTCTTTGATCAACTAAATGAAGTGACTTATTTGACTTTAACAATCATAACCTAGTAGAACAGGAACCATATGCTGATGTCATATGTCTGCTTTGACAAGTTATTGGTTCAACTGTAAAATATTATCAACGCACAATTTATATAAATTGGCATGTAATTTACATGGCATACCATCACACCAAGGCTGTTGTTTGCTTAGTCCACAAGTACACCATTTCTTTTTATCTCCAGGTTTTAATTCACCCCTCACATTGAAAGGTCCATACTATATGAGAAAACAACAAAGAAGTTCCAATAAATTAGTACCAGTATCTATCAGTACGATTAGTACCCAATATCACAGATACAAAACTACAAAAATTTTGGCAAGGTTGAACAATTACAAGTACAAAAGCCTATATACCGGCACTATCTAAACTTTTAAGAACCAACCAAGATAGAAATGTGAACATATACGTTCCCTAATCATCCCTGTAATTGAAAACCATAAAAAATGACTTTCTGTTTGATTCCTGACTTTTGTCATTTCGTGCAAAAGTATTTTGTGTTTTATCAATTTTAATGAATTTTGACATGTAGTAGCAATGTTTGGTATTCAGACTCAAACTGGTTCATTGTAAAACACGGCAAACTCCAAATTGAGCTCAGGCCCCAACAAAATGGGTTGTGACCAAATTTTATGATTATTCAAGTATTGCAAGTTGTCTGACAAAAAAATGGTATGCTGTTACAGCACGAGTACCTTTTCCTAGACAAAAATGAGAAATCAGTGAAACAGTACTACATGTTCAAACATCTTGTTTAGTAAGCAGATAGCCCCAATAGCTTTTTGTAAAGCACAATCACTGGTTGTTTGATGTTTGCCATGCAGCTCTCGACGATGCCATTCAAAACTTGGATCTGTTTGTATAGCGATGTGTTGGTGGAGCATAGCGGTAGGTGTGGAAGTGTAGCAGTATAGGAGAGCAGCATAGCAGGCCCCACGCAAAAATGCTCCAGGGAGAATACTGTAAATGTTGACTTACATAGTAATTTAGCTTGCTCTTGGGTGGCTCATTTTTCCTTTCATAAAGGTTTTTGTTTTGTTGACCCCATTCTATATTTTGATGTGAATTGCTTTGTTAAGTAGGTGTGACGTTGTGTGCATGTCACTCATAGGTAAGAGTTCGTTTTATTTTGTTATGGTAATTTTATTAATTATTATTTATGCCTGAGTTAGCATGCTGGCTACTGCTTTCTCGCTTCCTTGCATGGTAAAGTGGTCCTGTGCCATAAGATGTGTTGACACTATCATTGACTTTTTCTGCAACATAACTGACCTGTTCACTCAAATTAAGGTTCTTCTGAATCTTACTCATTCACTCACTCAATCTCATTACTCACTCACTCAATCACTGCCACATTCTCATTTCCTTGTCATGACAAATAACAAATAACAAATAAAGTTACATAATTCATACATAAAATAATAATGAACAGATATAACACGGCTGACAATTGTAACAGAGAAAAAGACATGACAAATAACCTGAAGAAAATCAACTTATCAAACCAGGGCTGTAGTTACCAGAGACAAGGGACAATTGCCCCCTTCCACTGTTTTCTAAGGTGAACATTTGAAAAAACTCTTGGTTTACAATTGTCAGCTATAAATACTGAACTTTGCATGGAATCAACTAGCCAGTTTCCATGTCTTGTTTTGCAACAGTGCTTTAGCTAAACTACAAAGCACAAAGACACCAACTTCATTAGAAGTAGATGGATGCGTCACATCTGTACTCTTTGAAAAGAACAAAAGATATGTTCCATATGAATGGATATTTAAACCTCACTGTAGCCCTTTCTTTATTTTGCACTGAGATCTTGACTGTTAACAATCATTGCGATGGACATGCTGGTTACATGTGTTGCCTATAACATGTGTTATTGGTGGAAAATTACTGTGCTGTGCCATGCTCTTCCATCTTCAGACCTATCAGCTCGTAATGGACAATATTTAGCCATGAACATACTAAATTTATTTGACAGAGAATACCCAGAACATGCTTTTCAATATCTATGGCTGACTGTAGTTTGGACTCAACAAAACCTGAATGTGGAAGAAGCAAATGTATGTCATTGACAGTTGGCTAAAATATTTATGGGAAAGAGGCTTAAAGTGGATTTCATCCTGCTTTGGTTTAAGAGAAATATCATGCTGTGTGCTTTGAAGAATTAGACTTTGTCATACATACATGCAATTCCTCCATGAATGGCCAAGAAACTCCCACATTGAAGGCCAACTCGTCCTGTCCTGCAAAGGAGCATAAATCTCTAGATTTTTGAAAATTTCGAAATAAATTTTTTCCTGGCCAAATTTGTTTTCTCTGTTTACACAACTACACACTTGATTCATGCATTTAGTGAACCAGTCAAGTTTTAGCAAAAGTGTGGATCGGTTATCGGTACTTTTTTTTACCGTGGACTAATTTTGATGTACCCTACTGCAGTAGAAGGTGTCACTGATATCAAACCACCAGTCTGGAATTTATTGACCTAAATTGACCCCATGTTATGGTGACTTTCATGCATATGATTTCAAAACAAAACTTCCCAGTCAGGTCTGGTTATTTAATGATAGTGTGCTGTGCTGTATTTTTGATCCACTATGACTGATGTCCTGGGTATGACATTAAACTACATCTGACAGTGGAGCTTGATGGCCAAAGGACAGAATGAGGTTACCTTATACCACTGATACTTCTGGACAGCTCCTGGCAGGGGCCCAGCACCTGTAATGCCCCCTACCTGGGTACAAAGAAGTCTATGGGAACAGGTTGATGGATGCAGCTTATTGCAACATCCAACAGACTGGCTGTTGGGCTGAAGCTGTACAACGCCTGGCAGATATCCAAAATACCTGGTTTAATCGTAGGGGTCAAGAACCATGGACGATGGTACTGCAATTGTAGAAGGCAAAGGCAAACCACTACAATTTCCATATGCCTGGTAAACCTAATGAGCATAAGCACTAACAGTAAACAGACCAACAGCATGAAGGGTGGCTCATCACATAATGATGTTGCAACCTTGCTCGGCAGGGATCACTATTACTCTGAGGTCATACTCAATCATCAGTCAGCTACTTGGCATAGAAATCCAGTCATGAACGCAAGAACAATGGTGCAAAGAGGTAAACTTGAGAATGTACTACAAGACACAAAGAGGTTGAATATCAACCTTTTAGGGATATCAGAAGCTACAAGGTTATTTGGTCTGGAGGAGAAAAACACAACAATGGAGTGGGTTTTATCCTTGATAAGGAGATGGCCAAATGTTACATAGGCCACTGGACACTCTCCAACAGAGTTATTCTTTTCAAAGTAAAGTGCCCCAAAATAGACTTTAATATCATCCAAGCACATGCACCAACTGAGGATGTACCTAATGCAGAAATTGCAGTCTTCTACCAGCAACTTCAGGAGGCAACACAAAAGGTTACATCAGGCAAGGATTTACTGGTCATGAGAGATTTCAATGCCAGGGTTGAAAGGTGTCAAGACAGTATGGTCAATAGACCTCATGGCCTTGGGGAGAGAAACAAGAGAGGAGACCAATCAGTGGACTGGTGCAGGGACAAGAAGCTTTGCATAAGTAACAAAATGTTTCAGAACCATCCTCGTCGACTTTGGACTTGGCAATCACCTGGAGATAGAGTTTGAAACCAAATAGACATCATAGCAATGTGCAAAGATTTAGAAAAGCTATCTTGAATGCAAAAACCTATATAGGTGTGGCAGTGACCATGTTGCCTATAGTTGCCACCTTCTGTCTATGATTGAAAAGTTGTCCAAGACAGAAATCAAAGAAACGATTTGACTTCCAAGTTTGTAAACAACTGGAAGTGAAACTACAGTTTAAACAGAAAATGTAAGCTTGTGCAGAGGAGCTAATAAAGGACACCCAATGATCAACTCAGCAGCTATTTGACAAGTTTAAGAAAGACACAAAGATTGCAACGGAAAAATGTATACCAAAAAGATCAAATGAGCAAAGGCAAGTTTGGATCACAGATGACACCAATGACCTGTTTGTGGAAAGAAGAAGATCAAAACAGGACCCTCAAAGGTACAAAACATTAGACCATGAGACCAAAGAAAGATGTTGAGGTTCCATGAAATGAATATTCCATGAGTAAACCTACTTCATCTTTGTTCAATTCATTCATGAATTAAAAATGTACAACATATTGTTCCTGAAAAATTCATCTTATAATGTACCATAAGTAAAAACACGGGGCATCAACAATTTCTTAAAGAAAGCATCGAATTGGGTCGTAGAAATTTCATCAAAAACATATCATGCAGGCCTAAAAGCAAGGTTAAGTAAACAATTGAAATTATCAAGTATAGCTCCAAATTCAAATCACCCACATGGTACATTAAAATTGAGTAATTTATATCAACACCCGAGACCTCGTTGGAAACTGTCATACATGATACTCTGCAGTCCCGTTCTTGATTCTTGCTAAATCATAAATCTCCAAAAGAGTCACTTCCAATAAAAAACGTAAAGCAAATTTAAGCAAATTTTGCAGGATACGTTACCATTGCAACAGTAGGATATAACTTCTTTTCGCCAGTGGAAAGCTGATGGTCATTACTAGACTCGCCATTTTTCATTTCCATGTTACTTATGTGAACACCATTCATGTAGCATCAAAGGAAGTGAAAAAAAGTTGCAACATGCAATAGGGTCCCTTTCATTCCTTTTTCTTATCGTCTACAAGAAATACTCGTGTGAGTGTCGTAAAGGAACGAAACAATTCATTTCGGCATCATGATCCCACTGCATGGCTTGTGCAGGAAGAAGTTTCATAGCCGACACATCACCTCCCAACCTACCACCAAGTTTGCTTACGCGATATATTTTTATGCCTGAAATTGCCCAGACGTTGGGGATGCTGTACGTAACCCGCACCCTGCTAATCCACACGATTAACTTAAAGCGGAAATTATCAAACAAACATGTTACCATGGAAGATTTGAGTGGTTCCAAATCCACTCACTTTTTCCACTACATACGCTAGCTTCTTGGTGACAGTCACTTACGTGACTCAAATCCCTCACAATGTTTTCTGGAATGACTAATCAAGAAGGTTTAGTTATCTTAGTTTCTTCTGCCGAAATTGTGTCCATAGATCAACTCGCCTTCTTGGGTGATAACATTTTTAGTAACTCAGCTTGCCCAAAACAACACCTGCAGTCCTATTCATCCCGCAGGCGTACCTCTTAAAACTAATGACGTAAACTAACATCTAGACTTTAACATGTGATGCATTGTCAAGCCCAAAACTGTGATTTATTTTGCTTTGGACAAATATCCCTTGGTTATCTGTAAAGTTTCCCTCCTCGTTCCTTGTATTAATAACTGTCAATACGAAATGTTACAGACACACTAATGAGATCTGTTTGTGACATCTGCTGCGCATCACTTTGTTTGTTGAGTGTATTGTAACAAATTTTAATGTTAAATGTTTGTAGGGATAAATTTATAAGCAATCTATAGATTCTCTAGGTGGCCATATCCTCCCTATAAGTGGCCTCTATTGTTTCCATCTTCATTCTGGTGATCCTTTGGACGATCCTTGACCTTAAGAACCAAATTTTTCAACTAACCTTCTGGGTCACAATCGCATGGCAGCCCGTACTTCAGCTTCGGATGGTTCGGACAGGTCAATATTAGGTTCAGCGGGCTCTTTGGGGCGTTTAACTGTGGATCCAGGATAGGTGGGTCAGGGCAGTTAAGCTGGGCCGTGAAGTGATATTTCAATCGCTGTAGACAAGCTTTTTGGTCTTTCAAGGAAACTCCATTGACATCATTCACTTTTGTAGGTAGGACTGATCTTTGCTGCCCAAAGACGAGCCGTACCAGGTGGAACAACTCGCGAGAATTACCGGACAATGCGGCAGCTTGTATTTCGGCTGCCTTATTGGCCCACCATTCTTCTTCATCGGCACACAAACTGCGCACAATCTCTCTTCTTTGGAAGTTGCGATGATTGCTGCATGCTTTATTTCGTTTGTCACAGAGTTTGAGCATCTGATCGGAGATCCAAGGCCTCTTGGGACCCTGTTTTATCAGCAGTACAGCTCGGGTTGCACCCATGACACACAATTTAAAGTCATCCCATTTCTGAGCTAAATCTACATCGAAATCTGCCAGGGCAGAAAAACTATTCAAAAGCTCCACCTGGAAACTGGAAATCATAGCTGGATCATGCAATTTCTGGTAGTCCAAACGGGAAGCAGGTCTTTTTAGATCGTCGAACTTTGAGATGTAACCATAGAAATAATAGGCCTATTATTTCTATGGATGTAACCCGAATTTGCAGACAACTAATCGATGGTCAGACAGTATCTCCGCACTACAACCGGTCTTCACATCTTTGACAGTGGTTCTAAATGGTCGGTTAATCACCAGGTAATCAAGCCGCTTCACAGTTCTAGCATCATTGGAGAAAAAGGTATTCCGATGGCAGTGTTTGTGCCGGAAGAGAGTGTTGCAACACACTAGGTTGTTTTTCACTGCAAACGACGGCATTCTTGTGTCATTGTCATTCAGGGTGCCAATGCCGTAAGGCCCAAGTGAACCGTCCCATGGAGAAGCTTCACTACCGGTCTCAGCGTTGAAATCGCCTGCAACCATACGGATGTTTCCTTTGGGAGCACCGCTGATCGTCTGTTGTAGCTGATGATAGAATTCATCTTTATTAGACGTGGAGCAGTCTGTCGGGGCATAAATTCCAACAATACTGGAGTTGCAAACTCCACTGGAGAATTTGAGGACCAGAATGCGGACTGACACTGGGTTGCAGGCACAAACAGTGGAAGATAGTTGCTGTTTGACCACGAATCCAACACCGCACTGTTGTGAGTCTCCACCGGAGTGGTATAGGGTAAATGATTGAGCAGAGTCCATTGAGCGAATTGTGGTTTCACCGGAGTCAGTCCAGCAAACCTCAGATAGCACGGCGATATCTACGTTATGGCAAATCAGCTCATCGACTAGAAGTTCGCTTTGACCTGGAGCGTTGAGTGTGCACACGTTCCAGATACCCATGATCACTGACCCACAATCGGGAAGAAATACAGCACTGTCATTGGTCAGTTTTCCTTTCGTTTGGGGCTAGCCCCAAAAGTTCGGGAACTAGTGTCCAAAACGCAGTTCTTTGTTTCCAGTTCAAAGAAACAGCGGATGTCATTTAGATAAAGTAAATTGACAAAACGTACCATGGCTAGAAGGGATGTCACGAGGCCAACAAATTAGAGGACACTGAAATTAAAGCTGACATCACAATTCAAGAAGGAGAATTTAAACTTTTTTGAAATATTGGGTGGGACTGAGCCCCACTAGCCCCAATACATGAGCCGCCACTGGTCACAATCCCTTACAACTGATCTACGGCAAATAAAACACAAACAAAGTACACAATAAAAACCAAAAAAATGAAGAACTAAAATGAAGGGCCTAAAGGTATCTGATCAAAAAAGAACTAAAGGAATAAAAGACTGTTGGGAGTTAAGAGAGGGGTGGCCGCGTTCTTTTCAGTTCTTGTTTGCAGCCTCAAGATAACCCGATATGCAAGACTGGGTTATGAATTATTGGGAATCTACCGAGGCATTAGCAATTTTCGTCATTTTTCTTAAGGACGACAATTTCTGTCGTAACAGACCACAAACCAGGAGTTTGTGTTTTGTCTTCTTCCTCCGATAGTCATTGACCTAGTGAAATTAGAAATTTGTACTACATCTCCCAATTTACCTATGACATTCGTCGAGTGTACCTCTTATTCACTATTCTTTTAGAAAAGATACCAGTAAGTGCTTGTATGAACTGATCCATGTCAAATGGGGTACGCCGTTTTCTTAAAACAAATTTGAACAATCTTTTTGTGGTACAAAACTTGAAAATCGCCTTGAAAATTTGCGACATTGCGCTAAAATCATACTTAAAACAAATTCTTACAAAATTACACCCGCAATTTTTGCAAAGTTGTACTTTCCTTCATTCACTGTAATGTTTACTCGCTGTAACCATATTCACATCTTTCCTCTGCATTGTTTCTGAGAGTAAAAACAACTGGGTAAAACAGTCTCTTAAAAGGGCTACATCTTCAGTCAAATGCTCTGTTGCCAGCTTCTTTGCTAAACATTTAAACTTTTGGCGCTTCGTACTTTTTATGGTCTTATCTTCTGAATATTTCTCAAAATGTGCATAACGTGACCGATAGCCAGGCAACAACAATTTTACTGCATGATGTGAAGAACCAAACCAGAAGCTGGTGAATATTTTGAAATCTTTTTGCAGTAAAACTTGATGTGATGAAATTGACTTCAGTTTGCATTGCAGCTTAGATAGAGATGAATAAACTTTTAGTGGTACAAAACATGAAAGTCCCCTCGAAAAAGGGCAACATTGCGCTAAAAACATACTTTAAAGCTTTTTTCGTCAGACATTCATCAGAGTATGATTCATTAGAAAGGCAAGTATGGATATGTGACAACCTTTGTATATGAAACTTAGATCTAAACTAGCCAATCATAAACAAGGAAGAAAACAGACGAACAGCAAAAGACAAAAAGACAAAACATTATTGGAAGTCGCTTCTGCCTACAAGCGCTTTCTGCCTACTGAGTCTTGGTTTTCGACCTAACTATGTTGATTACCCGCAAATGTTCGTTCTTATACATTTTGCCGCATTCTGAACTTTCTAGTGAATGTCAGCCTAGAGAAGAATCGCATGTTTTGACAGTCATTTTCACTTTACAAGCACAAGATAGCTGTTCTCTACGATGAATTCATGTTTGCTAAACACTGATTGGAAGATTTTGTTTGATCCTGTTACCCAATCTTTGAGAAGTGTGACATACTGAGCTTTACAGCGGCACAATTTATATACTACTAAGCTTATTTATGTGGTAGTACACAATCCTTGTGAATGGACTCCAAGGTCTTCCTAGTCGTGAAAACAACTCTGGTATTGACGGCAGAGAAACATTTCATTACGGCTTTTAAATTCTGGGCTTCAATGCAGATAGAAACATTACCTAACCAAGGATGTTTTAGGTCTACAGGACATTTTTGAGGCCAAAAAGCTACTGATCTTCAAAAACTCAAAAAACGACATCCTCTAGGATACCCGTTTTTAAGGAGAATAGATTTTAAGTTTTCAGCTTCAAATTTATTTTCTGTTTTAAACAAATGCAAAGTCCTCTACGGACAAATGTCCTGATCAGGTTGATTTTGCTGTTCTTGAAAAAAATGAATTCCAACGAATGTACTGGCCAGTAAAAGTGGCTTTCCTGTAAACTGTTGTTATTAAATTAGACCCAGTTTTCAAGAATATTATCAAGAAAATGTAACAAACTACCTTGTTCCTTTTCTACTGTAAATTAGAGTGCTAGATGTAACTAGTTATGTATTTGGAAAAACGAGTCACAAACCAAGTCTGTTTCAAAGATGGTAAAAGTGCAATCAGCATAGAAAAAATAAATCGCCATTTTTTAGCTGTTTTCTTATAAAATTTGCTCGTCGTGAAAGCTCATTCTTTTTTTCATTTTCTCTTTGTAATTTTCTATCTTGTTTATGATTGGCTAGTTTCGATTCATGTTTCTTATAAAAAGTGGCCATGGTCTACACATCCCTCACTGCCGATTCATACTCTGAAGAGTGTCCGTCAAAAAACGCTTTTAATTACGATTTTAGCGCAATGTTGCAAATTTTCAAAGAGATGAATAAACGGAATTAACTTGATTAAAAAAACTGTAACGGAAACTGAATCTTAAAGCTTGTACCGTGTGTACCGTGGTATTCCATGCACGATGTAGCTCAGATCTACACCATTCACTTCCTGCAAGCAAATACGTCTTTCTATAGAAACGATAGATTCGAGGACTGAATAATGTTAGTGCATTACGAAGTAAGAAATGCTACGAAAGTACTAGTATTTCTAAAAAAGCTTGAATTTACCAAATTGCTTTGTGAACTTAAACCTACATGAAACGTACGCTCCCACTTATTAATGTTACGAGAAATTTTCAACCCTCCGATTTTATTCGAACCCTATTTTATTAATTTCAGAGGTTCTAGAATTCGTTCTAGTTGGCCATAGATAATGTTCCTAAGGAAACCGTTGTGCGAGAACAGTCCAAAGAAAGCAACACTGTCCTTTGGAATTCCGTATCACTTGGATTTGATGATAATGAGGATAATTCCTTGACAAAAATCAGTAACGATTTTTGGTAAATACGCAAAGTCTATTCAGGTTATGTCGTCAAGAAAGAGATTGGCGGTAGTTTGAAGAAACGCAAGACATTATATAAAGAACCGGATTCTAAACATCATTTGTTAACTTATAGTCGTTGCGCATTAAGCTGCAATACCCTAAACATTGATCCCTAATATTTCCAACCACAATTATTTCAAGCCCTCTTATTATTAACCTTTCAACCCCATCCCGAAAATTTTCATTCGCCTAATAATTTGTTACAATGGTATAAAGTTTCCTAAATGTGGACAGACTGGCCATACATTCCTTTGCAGCTTCTTTAAAGAGCTACACTTATGTCAACATTGAAGATGGCCGCCATAAAACGATTTGCCTCGGTTCTCACAATGCAAATCACTAGGGGTTTGATATCTTTTATATCACTGGCCTATGATCACAATAATGTATTGCCATTGGGAGTAGTGAGAACTCCTTTAATTTGTTTAGATTCACTCGATGCTGAAAAGCACTCTCTCAGTTCAAAAGTACAAAACGATTCAAGGACCGAAATGTCTAAAAGAACGTCTGATCAGTTGACACCAGCAGAGTCAAAGATAATGAAATGGTTCACAATGAAGGTCAGAAATAAGCCTCAAGAAAGTTAAGATGAAGAAAAGCCCGAAGGAGTAGCTGTTAGTGAGATGATCACTGAGTTAGAAGAACCCACCTTGTCAGCGTCTGCATCAAAAGAAACAACCAATGCTGCAGCAGAAAGTCTAAGTGCCAGCATCAGGTTACTGTTGAAGTTACATGAAGTTAACTTTCTATGACGACAACAAACTGTTTTTGAGTGTTGTGTTTGAAATTGTCACTTCCGGTTTTTTGTCAGTTCTGGAAGTTATTTTTGCGCAAGTCATAATATAGTGAAGTACAAGCTAATTGTTGTGTTTTTTATTGCGTGGTTAAATCAGTTCTCTGGCTATACACCTTTACAGGTTATGGGTCCAGTATACGTAGTTTAATTGAGTAACAGTTTCAATTGAGAACGTGCGTTCATTTTAAGGATATTTCGTGTGAGAAGCAGACGATTTTGACGACGTTCAAAACTGCGTTCACAAAATGGTGGATGAAGGAAAGTCAATGTGGTCAATTGAAAAGCTCAATGGAGAGAACTGGTCAACGTGGAAATTCCAAATGAAACACCTGCTACTG
>JANTCA010088098.1:2154-13949 GCA_024741275.1 Chironex yamaguchii | reverse complement strand
TTTATGACGTTAAAATACAATTTCAAGTCTCACTTTACAGGTAACTTGGAATTGACTACTTGAATCTTTAACGCGGGGAAAAAAATATATACTTAACTAACGCAATATCCTCAAGAATTACAATTACTTTTTCTAAAATTTCATTAGTTCTGGGTGAGTCCATTCTTTATTTCCATTTTGTAGTAGTAGTAGTAGTAGTAGTAGTAGTAGTAGTAGTAGTAGTAGTAGTAGTAGTAGTGATTCTGATACATTATATTGAACATTTTCAATTGTTGTATCCTTGGCTCGTCTATTCGTACCGTTGGCAACCCATAGAAAACAAGTTATATCATAGCTTAAATACTAAGTGACTTAGACAACGGAGCGAGGGCTCTTGTGGTGAATTCGTTTTAAGGCATCAGTCATAATGATTACTAAAACCTTGCCAAATGCAAATCTGTCAATGTTTTCAGTTACGTGTGACGCTGTTCAGGTTGCATGAGCATGTCATACTATATGAAGCTGATAAAAGGTGGTTATAAGAAACCATACCTATAACTTCTAAGATTCCTTTTACTGCTTGGCAGTTTCGCAAGAGAGGCTAAAATATCATCAAGGATTAAGTCCCGGTGTTTCGTGTACTTCCTAAAAATCTAAAAAAAAGATATAGGAAAGTCTCAACTGGTGCATTTGAATATTTACAGTTGCAAGCTAGGAATTAGTGGTCTATTTACTAATATCTGTTCGCATGACACCTCGTAAAATTAGTTACTACATAATCACTGCCCAAACAGGACTCTGTAATTCCTATTCGTTATCCTGAGGACTTCTTCAAGAAATAAAAACATGCTGGTATGCATAAAGGGCGTTGTATTTACACTGCAGGGTCGCCACCAAACTATAGGGATCCGGTTCGAGAGAAACATTTTAACTACGCCTTTTCATTTACTACTATCAGCTGTGGCAAAAGAAAACAGCGCGTGTAGGTTGCCTCAGTGTCATTAAATCTGAATTTTGAGGAGCCATGTCATATTAAGTTGATTTTACCAATTGCTACCACAACAATCTACAAGTTTTTCACCTTTAGGCATCACAGGGCACATGCAGAGTCAATCACCTTTACAAACTCCTCAAAGTCTGACCGATACTGTGTGACGCAAATGGATTCCATATTAGAGGCTTGGACAGGCGTTCTTTTAGTCGATACGACAGGGTAAGAGAAACTCTTATAAGCAATTACACAACGTAGTAGATTAAAAACTGCTCCAAAAACGTAAGCAGACAATCGTCTAAAGCGATTAAAAATAATAATCTGACTCCATTTTACTGACAGATGTTGGATGCATTGCATTAATAATGGCACATAACACAGATCATGAAATTGAACCTCTCTAAAATACTAGGCAAAGACAGTTCTTAGAAAATAGAGTTTCTATCAGACCTTACCACGTTGATGCTTAAAATTCACACTTAGGGAATTTAACAACCAGCAGAACAGTTCGTATACTTTGACGTCACTACTGTATCGTGTCAATTGAAGAGTGAGGCATTAATAATAATTTTAGCACAATGAATAGGCAAAATATTAAAACATACATTTCTGACTAATTTGAGGGCTTCTAACTGCAGCACACTGACGTTCTCCACGAAAAAAGGCATTGTCCCTAATGCTGACACCTAGATGTAAGGACACAAATTATAGTTAAAACGACCATCATGACATTGTAGTAACTTTGTAATCTGATAATACAAGATTTTAAGACATGGCGTGGAACTGATCCGCAAAGTCTCGTTTTGTGGCATATTAGAGCTTTTGACAAAAGTGCATCGGAATGAAAGAGTACGAATTATACTAAAGACGACAATAAAAATAGTTTTACATCAACCATCACAGCCACGGGATTCTTCAGCATTACTTAAGAAAGGGAACGATTGTAACCATACGCAACACAGACTTTTAACTGAATACACAAAATAGTGATACTCATTAGCTTTCCAATTACACAAAAAAAATCAGAGCATTTTACAATGCCGCTTTCTTTAGTGTAAGTCCTCAGAGAAGTGATCGTGACTGGGAACAAAGCTAAAACCGTACCATCTTCTCACGCACATATTACGTCATAAAAAAGACAACCACTGACTCGAACATTTTTACTGTACTGACAAAAAAACTTTCTTCAGTTCAGCAAGAGAGTGATTAATTGTTAAGGAATACATGCGTCGTTCCAATAAAGACTAAAAGTAAAAAGAGTCATCATACCTGTAGAATAATTGTATCTGTAAGAGTTTCTTTGGAAACAAGGTCACCTAAGAGGCCTACCATCTCACAAAGCTTGTTGTAAAGTTGCAACATGGACTTGCTTTTTGAAGACGCTGTACCTCGTGATCTTCGTGTTTTGGGCAACAAACACGATTCACCTAAAACAAAATAACCATACTTTTAATACGGTTTTTACTTTATCCGCTGAATCCAAGGTTTCCACATGGCAGTAAACATAATTATATGTCAAAATGGGCGACTTCAAATCAGAGTGTTTAAAACTAAAATAAGCCTTATAATGTTACATTTCGTAAATGTGTCTTAGCATTGTTTTACGAAACCTTAACTACTTAACAAACAGATACCATCAACATTTCAAGCATACGATGAATAACTAGGATCAAACCACATCAAGAACACATTTTATTGGAAATTAGATGCAAATCATGATCAATTATACATCCTGCTTCATGAGGCTTTTGCTTGTTAATCCACTTGGAAAAGCGTGCATTTCTTTGCCGCCGTCACCATCTCCATTTTGGATTATGCTGGATTAAACTACCAAACTGAAATATACGTTTTTCAATTAGAAATAAAATCATAATCCTGACTCTCTCTTAGTTGCCAACACACGTTTTTCATCAAATGGTATAATTAATCTTGTTTATACTTGCAACCACCACTTACAATGTAGAGTTGTAAATAAACCTTCCAGGACTTTTCCCTGTAACATAGAAACGTACCCCCACGCATGTTTTCAAAAAGCATGCACACTTGCCCTTGTCTTTTAATTTGAACTACTAACTAATACCTAGCTACACCTCAATGGGTTTCATCTGAGCTCATACTGCTTAACTTTGAAGAAAAATAACAAAAACCATTTGGAATGACACTGCCCTTGAATTCCAAAAGGTGCTTGTTCAAGTTTTTTTCTGGCAATTTAACTCTGCATCTCCGACAGCAAGCCTAGTGTGTAATGGAGCAGGTATCATTGAGCACATCATTACCCAAAAGCAAAACGATCCTTAATTTTCTTTTCAACATACTGTTCATGTAAACAGAACTGGTCATGGTAACTGACTAAGGGCGTCCTCGACGACCTTAAGTACAAAATTAATTTCATACTTAAGGAAACCGAGCTTATCACTAAATCAAATGGTTCACAAACCAAAACAGTTTTCAAGTTCATTCCAAGCGCAATATAGCATCAATTTGATTAATAAATTAAACACAAAATCGTTACGTACGCCGAAATCTAAGTTCAAATTAACTTATTCACAAATGAATTTATCAAACCCACATGCATTACAGAACCTATCGACAATAAAACTATAAAGTTACCAGGAAAAAGCTCACACGTATCCTGGTGTAAATTGTTGAAGCTCAGCAAGCAATGAAGGAGGATAAGACGACAGACGAAACTACACATAGTACTAAGTAGCATTTAATTACGTAAATAATTTCTCTTACTTTTATTATCTGGATCCACCCTATATACAGGATCTACATCTGGATAAATTGTATTTTCCAACTGAAATTTACAGAACGTGACAACATGGTCAATTGCTTCCTCTAGGAAAACCTGTTTTGGCATTTTTGGTGATGTCGTGAAGTGAAGAATTGTTACTGCTGCTTCTGCTGATCGCAAGTGTTTTTCAATGGTTAGTGATCTCCAAAGTTTCTCCTCCTCTTCAACATCCTCCTAAATATTTCAGTTTATAAAAAGAAGCAATAATTAATGGCATGTGATATTGACATGATAACAGGGGAAAAAGATAATTAACAGTACATAATGACATGCCATTTCCTTTCTGTCACATCTGCAGATTGTTATAGGTACACATACAGTATTATTTGATTATGTGCAAATAAACAATAAATCATGTAGAGCAGTACACGACAATACCTGGGCTTGATTCAGTAGCAGCTGCATGCCTTGTCTTACATGCCTGTCCATTGTTGCAATGACAGATACTATCTTGTCAGCTGGAAACTGAATAAAAAAGGTAGTTTGAAAGAATACATATTGGCTATAAGTAGACAAATTATGCTTAAATGATAAAGACGTATGCTAGTGAAGAACGAAGTATGCTTGTAAAGTCATGATTTAACACAGTCCAAGGTAATTACCTTGTATACTGATTGATTTGTGTGTCCATTACAGTTACGCAGTAACTACCTTTAAATTGGGACAACATCACCTCATTATATAATGCTTTACAAACATGACAATAAGCACTCGGAGAGCATAAAGTATTACTAAGTTAATGGGGCCAAGTAGGATTTCCATACTATGGAGCTATACTAATAGGCATTATGGTAAATGGGTTTTCCCAGGTTTTATGAAGAAATCATTACCAACTAAAATTTCAAAATGAGTCAGGAACTAGACAGCTATCTAAATTACTAGCAAAAGGCAAAAGGTTCTTCCTTGGACCAATACCTCCCTTAAAAATGTAGTGAGAATCTAATTATGACTCTTGGTGTAAACTTGCTACCAGATAAACAAACAAACCAACCAACAAACAAACAAATGTTAACAAAAACAATACTTCCTTGGCAGACAAAATAAATCATCCAACTTTCAAAAGGATGCACTAAAAGACTTACATCTTTCCAATGTGCCAGCTGTTTAATTTTTGACAGCTCCAGACACAGATCAGTGATAATTGGCCTCGGGAGTAATGAATCTTCTGGGATTTCAGCATCTTCTGCAAGGTCAAGCTGTCCATCATCCTCAAGATTCTGTTCATATTCAAGCAACTTCTTCAATGCTTTAGTAAATCTTTTACCTTCTCCCACTTCAAATTCTGCAAAAAAGGAAACAGATAAACAAAACAGATGTAGAGTAATTGATTATAGAATCTGATGATTAAATGACGAAACTGACCATGACATTTGCTCTCAAATAAAATGATTATAGGAGAAAAGTCACTGGTAATATAAGGTATTACAAATGGTCAATATATCCATCATTGTACAGCGACACCAAAGTTATTAGATGGTATCATGATCTGACGGACGTGGAAAGCAAAAGACACGATTCATAATTTTGGGGCAACTTTCTCATCCAATTCATATATGGACTCATGACATACCAAACTACAGGAACAGCTTGCAAACTTAGTAAATCTGTAAATATGGTAAAATCATGGTAAATACATTCTAACGACAGCACCTTGATCTAGATGGACACGAAAAGCAGGATCTGGACCAACAGCTGAAAAGTGCAGTGAATGTGGTAAATAGTTCTGAGTGCGGCAAGCATTGACACAACACCAACTGAAACCTTGACAAATGTTATCTAAATGTTGTTGTGCAGTTACCTGTTTTGGTACTCTAAAACTCTAGTAACGAGTCTGTCTGATACGAGCTAGTTTTGATTATTACATGTAATACTGGCGCAGTCCATAGTCATAATGGATTTTGTGCAGGTTGTACCTGTGTGCCAGTACCTCGAGGACGTTTTGGATAAAAGAATTCGAAGCCATTATAGATCTAGTGCAAGTCTCCGATCAGATAAAGTTGACAACCATGAAATTAGCGATATCCAAGCAGGGAGATGTCATCTCTTTAGATGGCAGATCGGAATATGACACCCCATTTGACAAATAAGAAGATCCCCAGATCACAGCGCGAACCAATCCTCTTACATCGTTCATGAAATTGGCGTATGGCGGAGATCTACTTGAATTTGTGCTTAGGAAGTTGGCCAAGAGATACCAAGAAAAACTAACTGTAGTTGATGAATTTGATCTGTAAACGCCTAACTGAGCTGATGGGCCTTAGTCAAAGACCACCGGTTGAGACTGATCATTTGAGTACCATGCTGAAAAAGCTGGTAACGTGCCGAAACCCTGAGGTAACAAAAACCCAATTTTATCATCAGTGTCTGCCACAGGTCAGCCTGATTGAGCATTTACTGCTGCGAATCTGAATGACAATATTTTTGACAAAGGTTTTGCTAACGTGGGATTGAATCGGAATGTTATTCATCGCGATATACACTTGATAAGAATTTGAGCACTCTTTTACTTCCCCATAGTAGAGTTTGTGACCCCGCTCATCTCCAAAAACGTCTAGATTATCATATACTGACCTTGCCGGTTTAAAAACTCTTGAATTTGCTGTTTATCACTTGCAACCTACAATGTCTCGCTCGACCTACCAGCTCTGAACAATTTCCATGTCAGGCTGGCATTTGAAGATAAAGTGATGCAAATTAAAGATCGTCGTTCTACAGACCATCTATCCCAGCGACTAAAACCAGACTTTTGGCAACTGTTAGACCGCAGCAAACGTGTGCCCTCATTTGGTATGAACGATTTAGGTTCCTGCGGCATGGGGAAGCGCGTTATCAAGACCAGTGGCAGCCCCGAGCTAAAAACTCGTACCGGAACCTCGCCGTGAATATTTAGCCCTAGTCACAGGATTCCAAAAATTCCACCAACACTTGTAAGATCACTAATGTGCTGCTTTTACTGACCATCAACCACTCATTTCCAAGATCAAGTTAAAAAGCCGGGATGTCAATGCTATGCAAGATACTAGAACATTATGAAAGAATGTATTTTTGAGGTAAGACACATTTTGGGACTTGTAAATGTAGTGGCTAACCAGCTGAGCCAAAATATGTCTTTTTTTTAAAGACATAAAGCTGGAAGCTCCACCTATGGTGATGTCCTCCTTGAACCCTGAGCACCTACTTGTTGTTCCTGATACCACTTTACAGGTCAACCGAGACAATATAACTTGTTTGGTTAAAAAATATCACGATGCAGGCTACTTTTATGTGACCTTGATCTGAAAATCGTTCCTAGCTGACGGACATTGGTTTTTGAAAGTGAGGCGAGTAAGCGAAAATTCTAGGACAATTGTCAAGCATGCAACAGAATCACATCATATTCATATTATCTAACGGCCAAAGGTAGACTGCCTACATTCATCATTTGCAGCCCCGGAAATTTGTTGCCTTCCATATAGTTGGACCCCTGTCTATGACATCCGGTAGATATCGATATATAATTACAATGCCCGATCATTTGTTAAGGGTTTTAGACGGAGTTGTTCTGACAATTATTACTGGTCTAACCGTTGCTAACGCGTTCAAGCGGAACTGGATCCAGAAACATGGCTCAGCAGAAAAATGTCTTCATTGATAAATGTTTGATTTTGCCCAAATAGGTACAACCAAAACTTATAATAACTACCAGATGCCCACAATTTGTCCATGTTAAGTATGTAAATACCAGTGGTCTAGACCCCCTTTTTGTGCCTGTCAAGAGGTAGCACGGCAGATTTCAGATCAAGTTGTTGAGCTTGCCAGCGGTCAAAAGATTAACCTCAACAGATACCATTGCATACCGGTCCAATCGCATTGGGCAGGAAAATGAAATAAATGCTAAGAACTCAAGCAATTGTTGCAGATATTTTGTTGATAATATCATTAATTCAACTATAACGTAGTGACCTATATTAATGGTACCTTCACCAAAATAGTCATCCTCTTCATCGTCATCGCTTTTCTGCCTTTTATTCTTTAAATCTAAAAAATAAGTCAAATTTATTGATGTCCTAACTAGCAACAATCTAAACATTTTAATGAACATAAAAATGTATTGAGTACTGAATATACAAATTGTCCTTTTAAACCTTTTACCTTGCTCAATGAACCAAACAATACATTGTAAAAATAATAGCATTAACAGGTTTTTGAAAGTTTGACATAATATATTTACAATAAAACAACAACACAAACCTAGAACTTAAGATGAAGTCAAATACAGAGTATTTCTTTTTGATTGTTGGCGGCCCTCGCAAACGGTACGAAGATTCATTAAAGAAAGCCTTGAAGGACCGTGTAGTTCCTCCAACCGATTTTGAGGGTCTCGCCCGTGATTGCCTTACATGGCGGGCTAGAAACTTTCCCGGCGTCACGAGGTTGAAGGAAAGCATGTGAATAGTCTCAAGATAAAGCGTCAGAGACGCATGGCGGGACCTCAAACGGCAGATTTTCGTCACGACGGCTGCGGTCGACTGTGCGCTTCTGCGGCTGGCCTTACCACTTATTGCCGGAGAACTAATACAACGCAATAGCACACGATCAACGCCAAGCCGGAGGATTACGAGGACGAAGATGACGATTTCCTTTTGATTCAACAGAGGTGATCTAGGGGAATATAGCTCATCTAACGTGGTTGGCCAAATCACTAGCTCTGTGGTGATGCAGAAGTTCAGAACACAATTTGCAGACAAGATGATGCGTACAAGTTCTCTGTATGTACATGGATTTGCTAGCTAATATTACAAATCCATACATCTTATTCTTAACAGTCAGCTGAGGCATCTTGGACATGCCATGACCACAACAAAAATAGCTTCACTGAGAAGGAAGGCTTATCAGACAGGCGATTACAAGCATAAAAAGAAAAACATGAGGGTGATGTTTAGCTTTAACAAATACAAGCTAATTTGATGCTACAAATAGTCACTGATATAAAATGCTTGCCAAAGATTGCAAAAAAGCAATGGCATAGTATGAGATAAGGAAGCATTGTTCGACTTGTGTCTAACATCATACTTGACACATAAATGTGCCTAAGCAACACAAAAAATGTAAAGCATGTGTTTACCTTGAGAAATAAAAATACTGCTAAATGTGGTATCAAACTAGGTTTAAGGATAGGACAAACCAATGACTAATTACTAACTATATCCAAGGAATATAGC
Organism: Chironex yamaguchii; assembly: GCA_024741275.1. NCBI lineage: Eukaryota > Metazoa > Cnidaria > Cubozoa > Chirodropida > Chirodropidae > Chironex > Chironex yamaguchii. The sequence continues at coordinate 4,981 of JANTCA010088098.1, read as the reverse complement.
TATACTAAATGTTCAATTTGACTTCTAACAGATAAACATTCTTCAAAAATTGTATCGAGGAAATACTGTCATTATGTGCTCGTATATTGAATTGCCTCTACTTGAGAGCTGGGAATACTAGGAAAAGAACATTTAGGCAGTTAATTAAGAAACAATTACAATCCTTTAAACAGAATGATGGAGATGATATTAATAAACGTGATTCAATAAAAGCTAACCTTTGAGGCTGTCCTCTGAAGTAACAGAGGTTCTCTCAACGTCACTGGCTTTTCGCTTAACCTGTTTTGATACTACTGATTCTTTAACCTGAGAAACAACAGTACTCAAAGTGGACTCTACTTTTGGTGAAGATAATGGGACAGCACTGATGCCACTTTCCTTTGCAACAGGACTAACTATTTCATGAGTTTCATATTCTTTAGATCCAAGACGTTTGGTTGTCCTTTTTAAAACAAGTTTAGGAATTGGGGGCTGCTCATCTTGAAGGTGGTCTTTAATGAGATCATCATTAACTTCACTATATTGTACTTTTGTTTGAAATGAATCCGGAGAATTCTTGTGTACCTGAACTGTTGTTGGTGTTTGGGTTCGTGTCATCTCACTATTTGGAGTTTTCTTACTTGATGGCCTCAGTGGTGGAGGCGACAATTCAGGTTTCTTGTTTTTGCTTGACTGCCGTGTATGAAAAACTTTAATCCCAACAAAATTTTGATGTCCACCCTTGTGCTTTGGCTTTTCAAGTGAAGTTGGTTTCAATACATCAGCAACTAAAAATATAATAAGTAAAACATTAAAATTAGTGTAACAAAATGAGAACCCTCCAAGGTTAATGGATTGAGACAGATGTTTGGAGGCCAGAAATTTTTTAAATATCGCACTAAGGTATCTGAACGAATATATTTGTATAAGGACACAATTGCTTAATGGGCAATGCAAATCTTTAGTAAATCATTAAACAAATGATGTTAGAATTTTACAGGAAAAATAAAGTCCAATCATTACTATGGAGACATTCAGGAATACTACAAAATTATACTGCAGAGAACGTACAGTTTCATACTTAACTGGCTTTCTTTTTTGACACTTCCAAGATTTTCAAGATCCGAAAACTTTCATAAACCTAATATTGCTTTATGGACACTTAATCAACTGACGTTTCATAAGATGGTTGCATAGAGTGATGCAAAATCAAAAATATTAATCGGCAAACTAAAACTAAAATCCTTTCACACTTAAAATGACTAAAACACTTGCTCATAAAATCTGACAATGGCATTATTAGTTATAAAATGCCGTTTAAATTCTATTTCGTATAGAGGACCCTACATCTCTGATGGTCAGTAGCAGATAGAGTACATACGTACCTCCAGTCAAATTCAAATCAGGTTTGTGATCCTGCATGGGAATTGGGTGACGCTCAATAGTAGTCTCTTGGGATTTAGTTGGACTGCCATGTGTTTGTAATGACCCATGGTGAAATATGGTTGGACTCTGAAGTGTGTTTAGTGATTTCTTTAATTCTTGCTGTAATTTGGGGGCACTTGGGATACCATGAGGGACATTTAGTTTTTGAGGTGATAGAACAGGTGTTGAAAGTTTGCCACTACTTGCATTACCTGGAACAGGATATCCTAAAAAGGTCAACATAAAAATAAATCAACTAAAAAATTATAAAAGGTAATATCAAAATAACACACTGCACAACAGAAAAGCTTTACCATGAAGCTGCCCTCAACAAGTAAGGCTAGTACTCAATAGTGCTGCCATGTTCAACTTATTACTTCTATTAATTCAATATAGAAGTCAACAGGGTGTTTTTGTGTCAAGACTAGAATTTGAGGTATAATTATGACCACAGTGGCATCGAACCCGGGTTGCAGGATATTGCACAGACAATTTCTACCCAGCTCCACTTATGGATGTCAATAATTCCCTACCTCCTTAAACATATACCAATGTTTTAACTTATGCTTATGCAAGTGATTGAATTTACTTGAACAACTTGCATACTTTTAAGTTCTTAACCTAACACCACACATAGAAATAGATCATTCCAATCACATGTTCATGACTGTACTATTATAGCAACAGAAAACAAGAAAAAATAACAGTGTAAACTGACTCCTCAAGTTGCCTGTATTTTCTTGTTGACTCAATTGAATCAATTGTTTGAGTGAAAACATTTTGAACAGAGATTGAAAGGTTTCCCATCAGCTAAATTTCTTTCTAAGCATTCTATAATTTATCATGACATGCATTTTGTCCTTTTATGAAATGCAATTCTTTGCAGATCATTTTCAAACACCACAATAACGAATAATAAAATATACAAATTTATGCTCCTAGTTAGAAATCATCCATAATCTGGAGACCAAAAACGAACCCCTTAGCTTTTTACTACTTGTATGTCCACCTGTTTGCATTCCCAATTCTATCTCATAGTACCAAGAAAAAATACAACAATGAATTAAAGTATCTATTTCTTAATTAACATATTTTTGACACACTGTTTGTTATAATATAACTAAAACAAATTTCAATCAAACCTTTAAAGAATACCTTGTTGGCAAAAAAAACACAAAAAAACATATGAAAGTATAAACAAAGAGACAGATCACCAATAACGTGAGTGGAAAATTAATGTTGAATGACAAAAAGTCTGTTGATCTTTTCTATTGAGCAATTCCTCTCACTAGGTACGGCATTATATTTAAAGTGTCGAGAGCCAGGTTTTGAGCTCTGGTGGTCAACATTATTACCTTACTCCTGCTCATAAATTTTTAACACAAAATTCTTCCTGTTTGTTTTGTCTGAATTGCAAACTACA